>JARHVA010001968.1:227500-265000 GCA_037957365.1 Torreya grandis | reverse complement strand
TCTTAAATAATATAGTTGAGATTCATTGAATAAATTTGATAGACTAAATGTATGTACTATGATTATTTTCATACTTATCATGTTATATGCCTGATGGTAAGAAGTAATCTATTTGAATATGTTGGTTATATTTCATACTAACCAAATATTACATTGCTGGTACTAAATAAATAGTGAGAGAGAGTTTGTATACACATAATATTTTAAACCTTTATCAATTATTGATGCTTTCTATCTTGAAAGAACCCATTGAGTCTCAATTTATCTAAGTGCACACCCTAAACATTGCACCTAAAAAGGGGTGGGTATAACATTGGTTCTTCATAATATTGTTGTCCATTTTTTCCACTTCTTATCTACACACTTGTCTCCTAAAAACCACCCCCCTAAGCTTTACCTCCTAGTTTATACCCTCATCTAGTATTTTACCATCTTCATTAGCCATTTCCCTAACCTAAACCCCTTTTTCATAGTTTCCATAACTATGTTGGCCACGTCGACCTTGTATTGTTATATAGAAATGTTAATAGGAACTAGGTCAACCATGACTGACATAGTTCATAACCTAGTTAATTTTTTTCAATTAAACTACTAGATCGATTACGTCAACCTTGTTGGCCTAATGTTTTGTAAAATTTTAGGGTTAGATCCATATATATAAATACATTCATTTCACCATTTGAAAAATAAGATAAGAATAAGTAAGATATATTGTGCATCTTCATATCCACCATTCAACTTAAGGAGCAAGTTTAGGGTTTCATACTTTCTTTGGATGTATGGATCTTGTCTTTTGGAGAAGTATTTTGGATGAATTGATAGGTTTTTCATAGAGATGATTTATTCTTGTTATCATCACATACCACACAAACCTTTTATAAATCACCTTGTCCAAGGGAGAGATTGAGGCTTGGTGGGTTCAGCTTCAAAGGTAAGTATTCCTAACTTTGTTCCTCCTTTATAAGAGTAGATAGATATGCATTTTCAATTTTATTACATACATTAGGAATTTATATAAATTGACATGAGTATATGTATTCTAATCATGTTTAATTTTAGTGTTTATTATGCCCCCAAATTATGCCATAAGATTTGGTGAATACTAGATTAGATTTTGCTTTACTAGTTATTAGTTTCATTAATATGAAAACATATGATGTAGTTAGGTTTATTGCATAGTTTTTCTTGACTAAAGGCTGTGGAACCCTCCCTACTAATATTATTGTGGTAATATATCCATTGGATAGATCTAGTATATCCATATTGGTCTTGACCCTGATTATCTGATGTATCCTCAAGGGAAAGTGTAAGTAGGATCTATCTTCGTCGAGCTAGGATTGAATTGTAGATCTATTGTATTTCTCATTTCATACATTATGGTGAACCCAACACGAAAATAACCTTTGTAGGTTCTCTTTCATGATTTATTTCTTATCATTTTATTATTTATCTATATTTATGATACTATGTCGACCCAACTAGTATAGTTCTAAATTTTGTGTGAATGCTTAACACAGTCATATCAAAATGACTATGTTATTTCTATGTAGATATTCATCAGATACATGTTATTTGATCAGATAGGTTGACCTGATACTCTTCCTCAATCCTAGATAACAAATTATGTTTAATAGGTCGATGTAGTCATTTAGTTAGCATCCAAATCAAGAAACTAAGTTAGATAGGTTGACTTAGTCTTTTAGTCAACATCCAGATCAATAAATTAAGTAAAATAATTTGAATTAGTATTTCATTCATCATCTATATCAACAAACTAAGTCTAATAGGTTGACTTAATCTTTTAGTTAGCATCTAGATCAACAAAGTAAGTCAAACTGATTGACTTAGTCATCTTATCTTGCTTCAACACATAGGGTTTTTTAGAATTATGTTAAACCAATTGACTTAGTTTGCATAATTTGAAAGTGGAATTCAATAAAATTCAATAGTAAAATTGTAATCCTAATCATCCTCCAACCCATCAAGGTTACTCTTTTTCTCTCTCTATCAATTCAGTAATTCATTATAGTTTTATGTTTTGCATGTTTACAGTCTTTAAATACACAACCCAAAAGCAAACTAAGTTGATCTGGTCAACTTAGTTTTATATCCTACCTTCTATCTAAAATATCAAGTCAACTAGGTTAAATTTTTTCTTAAATACTTTTAATTATATTGAACATTAGTGACATAATCAACTCTATTATGTATTGTTTGCATATATTATCGTCTGAACTAACTCTATAAAATTATTAATTTGGAAGTTAACAACTATTTTATATTAATTAATTCACACTTTCATTTTCATCTATTTGTATTCTTAGAGTAGATCACATAGTCTAATTAGGTGGTTTTTTAAATTACTATTTAGTTACACTATTTTACTCCTTTTTCACACACTGCCAAATCACACAATATTCAAAATGCATTTGACATTTGTCTTAACAAGGCCTACTTACTTCAATTTTATCACCAAGGGGGAAACCAACTTGGTTCTCTAGATAAGTATAAACATGTGGTTAATGGTATATATTGGATAAGCACTTGACACCCTTATCACTACAGGATTAAGAAGTGAGGGGGTAGACCCCAATACCAAGCTAGTATCATTATCAACATAGATCACTTTCATCTTAAATGTCCTAAAACCATGCATATATTTCATTCTAGTTCCCTATTTTTTGCCAACTTCCCTATCACACTTAAAATAACACTTTATAACAATCTAACAACACTCATGATGAACACTTAGTTAACATTTACTTTTCAATTAACTACTTGCTCTCTAATCATTATGTATTATATTTTAAAAACTTGCATTGGCCAGTGTTGGTGAAAGATTTTGTGTTGTGTTCCTTAATTGGATCATTCTCATTGATACAATTGTTTATGTGTGCTTATATTTATTTCTTCAATCACATTACAAATCATTCCTTGTTTTTTTAGTGCACTGCCATTCTATTTGACATAGTTTTTTAAAGATTGACTTTCCTTTCCTATCGGTAATATAAGTTGACTTGGTCGACTCTATATCTCTTTATGTCAATTAAGATACAATAGTAAGTTGACCTGTTTAAATCTGTATCCTATTTTACCAATCAAGCTATAGTACTAAGTCAACCTAGTTGATTTTATATCCTTATTATATTGCATTTATCCCTATCTACATTACTAAGTGGACCTAGTTCACCTTGTATCCTTCTAAGCATAGTTTTCTACCCTATTTATAGTATGATGTTGAGCTATATTACTTTGTACTCTTTTTTTCTAGTCAGGTTACAATACGAAATTGAATCGGTCAACCTTGTATCCTACTTAGATTAGTTTCCTACCCTATCTTTAATACATAGACAACTTGGGTGACCCTGTACCCTTATCTTCTTCTTGGATTATAGAACATAGTCAACCTAGTTGACTTTGTATCATTATTATCTATTTACTTTTTCATCAGCTTTATCTCCCTCAATATTTCTCCTTCATCATGAATTTCCTATTTGAAGACAATACTGAGTTGAATTAAATAGATATGATGATATTTACCAACCCCAATAGGTTATCCCATAATTAGCTTGTGGCTCCTACCCTAGATGAAAGTAATGTGCATGTAACCACTTGCACTACAAATTATGGGACCCCTCCTCATTCCTCTTCAATTTTTGAAGATAAACCTAAATTAGAATATATCCCATAAATGTTCTTCATAAATTAGTTTCCTTAACATCAAGGAAAAGATCCTTTTACTATTTATCATCTCATGATAAGTGGTCAAGCTGAAGATTCCCATTCACCTTCTCCCACATTCTCACATGGATTAAGGGACACTAATTTCTTTAGTTCTCAACATCTTCCCTCTCTTTTGACCCTTTCCAATACCATGACATCTTTCTCTTTGATTTCCTCCACCTACATGTCTAGTATATCTACTAACATGGTTGATTCTACATATAATGGGACTCTTCAAAGACCCATTCTTCTCAATTTTTCCACTAGTGCATCATTTGATACCCATGGTAATCATGCTTCTAGTACTACTTCTCATCCCTTTATTAGTACATATTTTTCCATGTAATAAAATCATAATGTTATTGCCTCACTTACCAAAAATTATTCTCAAACTACTACTAACACCCATAGTGGTACCCAAGCCATCACTACCAATTCTAACGCTTCACATAATGCCAATAATACCAGTCAAACCCATTCACTTCTGTTACAAACTCTTAATAAAATGAATTATTTCCAAGATAACAATGCCAATCAAATGATGAAAATAGAAAACCATTTTATTCATCTTCAAAATCACCCTCAATAAGTTCTATGTGGAATTCATAACCAAAATGTTCCTCACCTCCTCTTTGGGATTCCCATGATAATCTTATTCCTCAACCTCCCATTATTAGTAAAACAATAAATAACCTTCAAATGAGCCTCTTAAACCTCAATTTTCTAACATATATATAGGAGGTATCACCCTACCATTACTTATAATGGTTCAATTAATCCTACTCTCCACTTAAAAACATTTGAAAATGTATATACAGATTGGGTCAAGTTAAATATTTTTACTACTACCAATATATTAGGAAAAACTCTTATTATTGATTATTTATATTGGTACAACCATCTCAAATATCATTCTATCACTAGTTTGGAAGATTTAGTCAATGCTCTAGTTCAAGAGTTTTAAACTATTGATCTCCCTAAAAATACTTTAGCCCACTTTATTAATTGTAACTTAAGACAAAAACCACACAGTACTTCATCAAATGCTAGAAGACCTTATCTAAAAAATTTGAACATAATATGGGATATGATAAACTCTTTGATTTATTTACCAATTCTCTTTATCCCAAGTTGTAATATTGGGTTAAAACTCTCTCACCACAAACTTTGGAAGAAGCCATTGACCAAGTAAAGTGACAAGATTTTCTCGTGCATTAATTTGAGCCATCCCAACCTTCTATGGGTACTCTCATGTTAATAAAAAATAATATTATTATTAATGATACTAATGATGGTTTCACCAACTCTTATGACACCATTCATACTATTCAAGCTATTGTACCCCACCCAAATCTATAACAAGCTTCCCCTCCCAACCACATCACTAATCCTCATTTATATTCAAAAAATAACATCAATGTTCATAAAATTTTATCCTTAGCATAATTACACAAACTTATACTAAGACCTCTTCCATGAGAACTTGATCCCACTCATCTCATGAAATCCTAGTATGATGCCAATAAATTTTGTTGGTTTCATGCTAGTTAAGGTTATTCTCATGAGACATGTAGGCAAATTCATAATTTGGCTTTGGATTTCCTTCTCGGTCCCAATTTCAATAATGACTATATCATTTATAAATATAAACAATCCTATGAAATTACCTTTAAAGATGATGAAATAAAAAATCAATATCAATCTTTGAAGTAGGCTAATCTCATTTGGCCATCTATAAAGATCCTCTTCCTAAGCACCAAGATAATTGAGATAAGTCTACCCCTTCTACCAATAATGTTGATAGTCTTCATGAACCAACTCTTGACGATATTTTGGTTAATATAAATAATATGTGAAGGGTGGTTACCTTCAATTATCCTCATCCCACCCACACTCCTAAATTATCTTGCACTTTTCATGTTATCTAAGACTCTTGTTTAACTCATTTAATAGAGTTAGGGAAAGAAGACCTTATGTCTTTGGATAAACCAATTCCAATCCATCCTTTGGATAAAACTTCTCATACCATTTATACCACTTTTATAACCTCAATAACCATCACCAATAATACTGAAACTTCTATCAACACTTCTTCCAATATATGTCAAACTAAACCTACATCAACTATCCCATCTTATCAAGACAATATACAAAATTATCCTCCAATTAAATATTCCACATCTTATCAACATAAATTCACATTCACTTTGGATCCTCCTTTTGAGAACCTCCTTTAACACTATGCACCTCTTTTAATAATAATCTTTTAGGTTATGATGAGTGGGATCCTATTATGGAGTTTACTAATCTCCCTTCTCAAATCCCATTTGTTAAACTTATGTGGACCTCTCTGTGTCACCATAATTGTCTTATGAAACTCTTTTTCAAAATAAACATCCCGCATTCTCCCATAGTAGGACATGAAGCCACCTTATCTAGATTAGAAGATAACATTTTACAATAGTGAAAAGAGATGTCCATAAACATTGATGAAATAATGGATACTTATCTCTACCTCAAACTACCCACTACTTTTATGATCTTCGATGAGACTATACTTCAAACAGATGATCTTCCTCTCTTTATTAGTGACCAAATTGGAAATATCCAAGTCAATCATGCCTTGATTGATGTGGGTTTAGGAACTTATGTTGCGTCTCTTGATTTTATCAAAACACTTAGATATTTTGAATGTAATTTTAAGTCCACATGTAGTTCATGTCAAGGTTATGACCAAAGGAAAATACCTCCCTTAGTTTTTGTGTGGCTCCCTACCATCATCCAACCTAATATCATTTGTATGAAGGCGATGATCTTCAACTTTCCTCTATCTTATAAAATTTTTCTTGGTAGGTCATAGACTCATCACATGAGAGTAGTTGCCTCCTCCACTTGACAATGTGTCAAATTTCATCACAATGGAGAAATATATAGGATTCAAGGACATACTAACCCTTATAATTCCAATAATTCCAAGACTATGGTGTATTCAAGCTTCTCACCCTTAAACCCTTGCTAAGTGTTCCTTTTCGTTAATCTTAATGGTTTAACTTTCCTATCAACTCCACTTGAGGTTACAATGGTCACCCTAAAGTCATTATGAATATATGCCTAACCTCCTAGATTTTGATGATGATGAGCCTGATCAGATTAATCTCAAGATTAAAACCTCATATCTCTCACCTCATTTCATTTCTTATCTTTCCCCTTCCCTATAACCTAATTCTTGTTAATCACCTAGTGATGATATACTTATCATCTTAACTAAGACTCGATATTCCATTCATCACACCACATCTGATGAAAATATCATCCTTACCTACATCATTGATATTCATACACTTGAATATGATGATGGTTATACCTTAAATGATCCATTCTTAGGAGGTCTTGTTCATTCCTAAAATGCTAAAATAATTCATTATCATTCCTCTTTGTTTTAGTCTTTATGTATTTGTTCATAGGGTATAGAGAGTGCATACACCTCTAGTTTCAAAAGTGGCTCATAGGAGTATACTTGTAGATCATGTTATGACTGACCCCTATCATTTTGCTTGATATCAAAACCCCTAGAGTTGACTTATCCCAGAGATGCTTGTAATTATCCTTTAGCATTCTATGTATCCTACCCCTCCCTAAATATATACCAATTTAGATCCTATTCCCACTCCATCTCTAGTTGAGTCTCTTCTAACTTCATATCCTATTTATCTTTAAGTCGAGCCTTTACTAGTCTCTCTATTAGCCCCACCTTACCTTGGTGATGGTTTTCTCCCTTTACCATAGATTACTCCTTTGCTTACCAAATGAGATAATCAACCATATTATGATATTCATAAAGTTAAAACTCACTTGAATAGAGAGTATTCATTACATTATCCTTCCTTAGCTTCCATTTCTACTCCTATTAGTACACCTATAAACTCTACTAATAAGAATATATGTTGGTTCCATGACATAGATAATCATTCATCCACACATTATCATAAGCTATAGAAATATATTGATACCTTCCATCCATCCAATCCTCAGCCCATAGACAAGGCCATACCTCCACTAAAAGTATTACCTAGATATCTTCACAAATATGGATAGGTATATTGTCTCTAGTACCAATGTGGTACACATCACATGAATCATTTCTAAATCCTTCAGTAACATTTCAAAGATAGTCTCATGACCATTCCTGTACCTACTACCCTTCCTCCCATAGTTCACCCTCACAAGAAGGCTCCCCCTTCTTCCCCCATAGCTCCACCACCTATGATCCCGACTCCACCTACTATTTTTCCACCCATGATTGCCTCACTTGTGAATCCTCCTTCCCTAGTGGCCCTTTTTCCACTAGTGACTACTTCACCTATGTGCCATTCCCCACTGGTGACCCTTTAATCTCCCATAGAGTTTACTATCATTCATTATATTGAGTATTCCCTAAATGATAACCCTCAACAACATGATCATTTAGGCATTCTTACATTTCCATCAAGTAGATTTGATGTAAAGTATTCTCTTAACTTTCCCTAAAGAACAATGAGACTTTCACTGTAGTCTGAGTTTAAATTCATAGAGACTTATCAAATGTTATGGATAATGTGTGTGGACAAAAATATTATTATTTATTAACATAATCATGGTGTTATTTCATTTATTTATTCATTTAGATTAGAAGTGTGCTCCAACTTTACATTTATCTATTTAATATCATTTTGCATTGGGTCAAATTATTATCTATATTACATGATGACCATCGTTTCACACTACATATTTTTTATGATGAAGTTATTTTAATTATATTCTCTTATGGATTATTTTCCATGATCACATACATTTTATTCTTTAGTTCCTTTTCAATGGTTATCTTGTTGTCTTTCATGATTATTTTCTATCTTATTTCAATATAGATGGATAATTGTTATTGTGACTTGGTTAACAAACATTGATCTCTTTAGTTCTTCCTTATTTACCATGTGATTAGTTAAAAAATAATTAATCTTATTATAATCTCCTTTTACTGGTCCACCTCATATCTCCCCTTGTTCCCCTTTATTACCTTCCACAAACTAATCATACATGTGGTTGATACATGAGTAACATGTTGGTTCATAGTTAAGCCTAAGTGTTCTAGCTTCCTTTACCTTAAGCCTAAATTTCATTTATGTGTATCACTTTATTTCTCATGATTGGTAATTCCAAGTTTATATGGAGGAGGAATAGTAAAATCCATAAAAAATCAAAAGCTAAATCATTTAACAAAAGGTAATGATCTCAAAGGCAACACTCAAAATTTTCCAAAGTCAAATCATATTAAAAGACATAATTCTAGGCACATCTCCTTTCTTTAATTGAATCTCAAACTCTAAAGTTGGAATCATGAGAAATTCAAGGTCCATTGGTGTGTGGTAGGCTAATAGATTGGAAAAGGATTATAAAAAAATCTTTTAATGCTACCTAATTTCTCATGCAAGTACCCAATATTTGAATTAGATCGATGGTTTTATAAAGGGTCCTGAGGAATAGGGATCATGTCATGGGAAGGTAGGTCCATTTTAATTTTCTTATTTAAAACAACCATCATGAGATGATATTAGTACCACACTTGTTTTCCTACATAGCTTCATGCCTATGGTGAACATGTATACTTTATATATTGATCCTCATTAGTCACGTACTGTCTTTCCATATCCTTAGTGTGCCTAATATCTCCTAAGATCTTCTCATAAGATTCCTATGTTATGCTTATTAAATTCCCTCTTCCATTACCTATAACCCTAATATTTCCCTTGATAAATATAATTTTTTTCACTTATCACTCCCCCTAGGGACTCCATTTGTGAGTTGTAGTCTAAGACCTTAGAAAGGACCAGGCCTTCCTCACAAATTACCAAATTGTCCCATTACCCTTACAAACATCCCCTTTTACCATATTTTAACATTATTTCCACCTCATTGGTGTTCCCTTTGTGATTTGCAGTGTACGATCATGGATATGACCTAGCCTTGCTAAAAAAAATTTATAATACCCAAGTCACAATGATATTACATGTCAAATATGAGATAAGGTGTGATTGATTATGCGTTATATGACATTGACATGATTCTCATATTGATTTAGTATGTTTTATGGTTAATTCATTAATCTTTCACTTTTATCTTCTTATTTTTTGATTGCATGTGAGAATCCAACCATTTTTTAAAATATTTTCATACTTCCCAATTTAAATTAGTGTGATTGATGTAAGACCATTTTACCAATTTGATTTCTCTTTTATACTTCCCAACATGATTTAGTATGTTTGATTGACTTATTAATTTTTTATTTTGGTATTTCACACATTTTATTTCCATACCTCCTAATGTGATTTAGTGTTATTTTACTTGTTTTAATTTGGTGCCAGTCTTTTTCATGGTTTAAAAACATTTTGTCCTCTTGTTTACCATTTTTTGGTTTATTGTACTTTGTCATTTTATTAATACACATTTTCCACCATGAAATAGTGTGTAGTGAATTTGTTTATGATTATTTATACCTTTCCAAATATTTTTTACTTTTTTATTTTTAACCACGCATGTGCACTACATACTGATAGAAAATAAAAAACTCCACATATATTTCCTATAACATATACAACAAAAGAAAAATACATGTGATAGAAAGAAATATATTCCTACATCAATAACCAAATTTAAAATATAACTCATGAAATAAACATCCAACTATCAGAATAATATATCTCTATATATCATGTAGTTTTATACAAAATATAAAAATAAATCACCCTAGCTCTATACCTAGGCTCTATCATGCTTATCTCTTATCCTAGCCACACTACCCATACATGCCTCAGACCATCACCTCTACATAGTAAACTATAATGAGGCAATCTAAGATCTCAACCCTACTACTTATACATATAGGTTGTCCACCTAGGTATGTACCTATCCTAGCTGGATCATTGTATCCATGTTCATGGCTCTCTCTTGAGTTAAGGCCTATGAATATTGTGCTTCTATGATTCCCTCAACTATCAATGGATTTAATCCATATTTTTATGTCTAAATATATCATGTGGCCTCCCCCACTAGTCTAAACCAACTCATCTGAGCTAGGGTAGATAGTACCACATGATCATCCAACATGGTGGGGTCATATGGTGACATCACTATATCCAAAATGTCATGGTACACTTCCATGACTAAGGACCCATATATGGACTCCTCCATCATAGGGTCTATACAAGCCAAAACTCAACTAGATATCAGATCACATATACATTTGAAAATCTATCTATAATCATATAAAACTAGTATTCTATATCAAAGACTACAATTATAACATTTCTTACCTATCTCGATGTTACTAACCACTATCTCCCCATTTGCTTGTCTACTAATCATGGTCTCTCCATTAGCCCATCCCATAAGAAATTCATTCATGGGTCACCTCCTAATAAAATCAAAGCCTAGAATCATCACTCATGTATATTATGGGTCTCTCCTTAGTGGTGCATTTATGAACCAGCTTTGCCTTAGGAAAACTATCGAGTCATCCTATGTGATCACTCTCATTTATACTTGATGCCACTAATTGCATATCTATTTTTAGTGTTCCTAAGTTTCCATTAGTAACACTACTACAATGTGTGTTGTGGTACCTATTACACCCATATATCCACATCCATGTCCTCTCCTCCTCTGACTATTGACTATCATGCTTTACTAGTCCATGGCTTCACATGTCATGATCTGATCTCTAGTCTCTCAACTGGTACTCTTCCTCCTATCCCCCTCATCTCTCTCACATGTCATGCCCAAAATATAGGAAATATTATAAGATCCACTAGGTATGGAGTCTAAATTATCCTATAAATCATGCCATTGGATGTGGTTCTACCCACCAAGTATAATGTCTTGTGATCCACTCTTGAGCTAGCCTTGGTACCATAGTCACCTAACTCAGCCAAATCATAGTAATATGTGCATATGGATGCTGCATGATATCTATTAGTGTGACTATTTATAGCACTAAAATGTGGGGTATAACCCATGCTACCTAGTCTTATCTCCATCTAGAAACCTAAAGTAACCTATCATAAACCACATGGGGCAACCCAATTAGCCAATACATCATAAACATCTCATATATCCATGCACTCAAAAACACCATTGGTCCTATGGTCTTCTACCATTCCATCTCTTTAGGTCTCTCACTTAGTTTATCATAGCTACTTTTTTTTAAAATAGTAAATAATACCAAATGAATTCTTTTTCACCCTATTTATATTTACTATTTGAAAATTATTTACCTTTCAAAAATTTACCATTAAATTTCATATTTTTCTCATATCTTTATCTCT
Organism: Torreya grandis; assembly: GCA_037957365.1. Classification (NCBI taxonomy): domain Eukaryota; kingdom Viridiplantae; phylum Streptophyta; class Pinopsida; order Cupressales; family Taxaceae; genus Torreya; species Torreya grandis. Next base: position 252,920 of record JARHVA010001968.1, on the reverse strand, counting down.
ACTAACTCTTTTCCAAACTATAAAATGTTCTATAATCCTAATGGTGTAGATAATATTTAAAAATATTATATGCACATATTTTAAAAAATTTCCTTATTCACTCTTTTTACTAATCTCTACAAGTTGGCCTAATGTTCCTCACATTAGGCACCTTCACATTTCTCACATCTCCTTATTTATCTATAGAACTAAGGTAAGTAAAGGTATGTGTTTTTAAATTATATCCATTCATTTATATTATTTTCTCCTTATTTCACTTTATTAATCTTTCACAATATGTGTTGTTATGTTCTTTTCCTAAAGCACCATCTCATTTTGCACCTATGTGACACATGATGAGATTTAGTTGGGGCATATGCGTACACATAATTTTTTCAACCTTTATCAATTATTGATGCTTTTTATATTAAAATAAACCATTGAGTATTAATATATTTGAGTGCATACCCTAAAGGGTGTACTAGGAAAGGGTTGGGCAGGCCATTAGTGCTTCACACGATTGTTATCCACTTTTTTCACTTTATATCTACATACTTGTCTCCTAAAAACCATTCCCTTAAACTTTACCTCCTATTTTCCACCCTCATCTAGTCTTTGAAAATCTTAATTATCCCTTTCCCTAACATAAACCCATTTTTGGCAATTTACAAAACTATGTTGGCTACATCAACCTTGTATTTTTATTTACAAATCTTACTAGGAATTAGGTTGACCATGGATGACATAGTTCATAACCTACTTAATTTTTTTTATCAATTACAATACTAGGTTGACTGGGTCAACCTTATCAATGTAAACTTTTGGAAAGGTTTATTATTAGAACTACCTATATAAACACATTCATTTATTTATTTCTAAAAGAATAGATGAAGAATTAAGATATATTGTGAATCTATTTATCCACCATTCTACTTGAGGATCAAGTTTAGGGTATCACAATTTATTTAGATATATAGATCTTGTCTTGCAGAGAATTATTTTTGATGCATTGATAGGTTGTGTAGCCGAGATCTATGTTTTTTTGTCATCCTTACATATGACAACAACCTCTTGTAAAACATCCTATCTAAGGGAGAGATTGAGGCTTGGTAGGTTCATATTCAAAGGTAACTTTTCCTAACTTTGTTCCTCCTTTGTAAGAGTAAATAGATATGCATTTTCACTTATTTTTCATGAATTATAATTATGTATACATGGATGTGAGTATATATCTTCTATACATGTTTACTTTTAGTGTTTATTACCCCCCCCCCCCACTTTTTGTAACAAGATTTGGTGAGCACTAGATTATATTTTGGTTTACTTGTTATTATTTTAGTGAATATGAAAACATAAGACCCATTTAGGTTTATTACATAGTTATGCTTGAATAGAGGCTTTGGAAACTCCTTAGTGATATTATTGTGGTAAGAGATCCCTTGACTAGGTCTAGAGGATCCATATTGGTCAACACCCCAATTATCTAATGTATCCCCAATTGGAAGTGTAATTAAGATCTATCTTCTTTGAGCTAAGATTGATTTTTAGATCTATTGTATTTCCCATTGCATAATGACATCACTAGACTACATAGCATCACTAATGTTAGATGAGGGTAATCTAATAAAGTGGTGTGTATGAATTTGACTGATCCTAGTGATCATTAACTATTTTAAAACTTTTTCCAAAGTAATGTTTAGTTAAACATTTTCATTTCATATGTATGATTTATTTGTTTTAACAATATCATTTTATAACTTATTTTATTTATGGTATACATCATGTATTATATATCTTGCAACACATGGGTACTATCTTGTCTCTCTAGATTCCCACACTATCACCATCTACCCATCCATTAACAGAGCTCTATTCCCTAGTTTGGGTATTGTGTGAGGGATCAATGGTATATTATTCGTGTATAAAATTTCTCGGATGATTCTCTCCCTCCTTGCAATAGTACTTCATTTGAGACTACACTTGACATTACCATAGATACTAAAGTTCATGAGACTTATGCTCTATAGAGCCTTGTATATTATATTATATTTATTAAAACATTATTCTTGATGAAAATGTAATTACTTATTCATATGTACATTGTTAAAAGTGTTTGTAATATTATACCAACCATGGATGAAATCATGTAATTAATTTTTAGAATATATGCAATTATGTCTTGCTTATTTATTTCATAGTGGTCAATTATTGAAAGGATTATTACATGTCTATTTTGAAATTAACATATTCAATATATTTATATTAGGATCACTAACAAGATTATCATGGTGAATTCTAATATTGAATACATAGAATTTAAATTATAGTGGTATTCTAGTAAGTCCCATAGGGGATGTTACATTGTGGTATCAGAGTTATAAATCAAACTCTAGGACTTAATGAGTCCACTAATTTTTTTTAATCCTTTTGTTTATCATAAAGGAGAATGGTGTGAGTTAGATAATATAGTGAGGGTCCTTCAAATGTCAATGATAATAAAACTTCATTTGGTTCTAACTAATTTAGTAATGAGTAAACAACAAAGTTAGATCAAATTCTCATAGCCATGTCTGAAACTAGGGACTAAATTGTAGCCCTAGAATAGGAAATTCATGGCCATGAGGAGGAAGCCCATAATGATGTCCCTAAATATCATCTTATTTTGTAATAAATATAATAAGAGTAAAGGCATGATGAAGTTCCTTACAATGTAATGGCTCATATAGGTATGGAATTGGCTAGAGATATGAAAAATGTAAATCCACCTAAGTTTTATGGAACTATGTTGGGAGATAGGACTAAAGCATGGTTGACTAAGATGGAGAAGTATTTTGAGATTCAAAACTACTCTAAAGTCACTAAATTAGTTTTTAGATCTTACCAGTTTGCTAGTGAAGGAGATACTTGATGGGCTAGCAAAAGGTGGGAAATGAATCTTAGCTCTACCACCACCACATGGGAGCAGTTTATGCCATGGTTTAGATCATATTAGATTCCATAGTTATACTTTGACCAAAATCTTACAAATTTTTAGAATCTTAAGCAAGGAGATCTATCAGTGAATGAATACTAGAAAACGTTTACCAAACTTCTAAAGTATATACCTCAATATTATGTAGATGAGAGGTTCAAAATAAGAAAGTTCATTATGGGATTAAAAACTTCATATTGGTGGTGACGTGGATGTTCATGGACCATCTACGATGGACCAGGTCTTTGAGAAAGTATTCAAGTAGGAATATAAGTTTAAATCTCTTACTCAAGTCAGTGATAAGTCCAAGAATTTTTTTGAAAGTTCTAAACCAATTTAAAAAATAAGAACTATAAGTAGAGGAGTGGAGACTCTAAGAGACAGTTCAATAATCAAAATACTAGATTCAATAGTAATATAAGCAATAAGAAACTAGGAAATGGTTTCAAAAGAGGTTTTAAGTGTAACCAATAGTCTAATAGGAAAGGATGACTTAGATTTTGTTTCATTTTTGGAGGTGACAATTTTTCTCATGAGTTTACCTAGGATAAATCAAAGAATAAAGGTTATGTTTCATAATAAGGAACATTTCAATACCAAGTATGTCACCCTGAGGCACACCAGTTATCTTCATTAAGAATAAGGATGGCACTCTTCAACTCTGTATTCATTATAAAATTTTGAATAAGGTGACTATCAAGAACTTATATCTACTACCTTGTATAGATGATCTTTTCAATCAGATGTGAGGGGAAACAATATATTCTAAGATTAATCTAAGAGTAGGATATCATCAACTAAGGATAAAATATGATGATATTATAAAAATAGTGTTTGGAACTTGATATAGGAACTATGAGTTCACAGTGTTACCATTTGGGTTGATAAATGCTTTGGCAACATTTATGAATCTCATGAATAGTGTGTTTAGAGATTATCTAGATCACTTTGTTCTAGTCTTTATAAATGACATTATTATATATTATAAATATGAATAAGAGCATCTTCAACATTTGGAACTAATTTTACAATGTTTATGGAAGCACAAGTTGTATGGAAAGTTGTCTAAGTGTGCATTTTTCCAAAATAAAGTGTAATATTCAGGACATATTATCTTTGTATATGGTATTTTAGTATATATGGAAAATATAAGAGCCATTATGGAGTGTCCAACACCAAAGAATGTAGATGAGGTAATAATTTTCATGGGATTAGTGAGCTATTATAGGTAATTCATTCTAAATATTTATAAGATAGCTAATCTGATTACATCTATGCTATAGAAGAATCAAATATTTATCTAGTTAGATAAGTGTGAAGTAGCTTTTTATGAATTTAAAATGGGGCTTACATTAGAACTATTTATAATAGTTCTTGATCCCAATGGTTAATTATCAGTGATCATAGATGCATTTGGGGATGGACTTGAAGGAGTTCTTATGTAGGATGGTGAATTGGTAGCCTATTAATCAAGGAAATTAAAGCCTTATGAGGTGAATTAAGTCCCTTATGACCTATAAATTGTAGTGATTGCACATATTTTTCATGTTTGGAGGCATTATTTATGGGTAAAACTATTTGATCTCAAGACTGATAACTTAGAACTCACGTACATTTTCACCTAACCAAATTTGAATGCTCATCAAAGATGTTATTCAGAGGAGCTATCTAATTATGATTTTTATATCAACTATATCAAAGGTAAGGAAGATAGAGTATATAATAACCTCAGACATAGGAGGTACATAGCATCCATGACTATTATCAGGAGTAATTTTAGGGATTAAGTGATTGAATTATTAGCAAGAGATGAATTTTATGATTAGGTTATGGAAGTGTTGTCTAATAATTCTCACAATCCTAAGTATCAAAGATTTAGAATAAAAAATGATGGTCTTTTATGATACAATGGAAGGATGTATTTACTAGATAGAGAGAATCTGAGGATCATAGTGCTAAAGTAATTATGTAATGCCCTCTATTGAGGACATATATAATAAACCAAGCTTATGGAAAATCTTAAACCACTCTATTTCTACAAAGGAATCAAGAAAGATACAACAATTTTTGTGTTACATTGTCTAAAATGTTAGCATGTGAAAGTTAAACATATGCATCCAACTAGATTGTTATATCCACATGACATACCAAAATGGAAGTGATAGTTGATTAGTATGGACTTTGTCTAAGGTCTACCATTGTCATAGAACATGCATGACATGATCTTGGTATTAGTTAACAAACTAACCAAGGTATCTCATTTTATTGTGGGAAATTTGACTGATGATGCACCCACTCTTGTAATGATAATATTAAATGAAGTGTATAATTTTCATGGTTTTATAAATATTATCAATTTAGATCATAATTAGAGGATGAATTGTATATTTTGGTTAAGTCTAATTTTATATTTGAGTATGAAATTAAATTTTAGCACTGCATATCACCCATAAACTAATGCTTAGATTAAATGAGTAAATAAGGTGTTAGAGGATCTCCTTCATATGTATTACATCGATCATCAATACAATTGATAGGAGTACCTTCCATTGGTTGAGATATATTAAAATAACTCATACCAATCAACTTTGAATATGACACCATTTGAAGCATTTTATATAAGAAGTGTTTAACACCAATTAGTTAGGATAGGTTGGAAGACACCTAAGATGTTTTTGGAAATAGAAGATCAAGTCAGGATGATTAGGTAGAGGTTGGCTAATTCCAATAATAGAAAGAAGATTTATATTAATATGAGGATAATAGCTAGGTAGTTTTTAGTAGGTGATAATGTGTTTTTATGGGTTAAGCTTTAGAAAAGATTGATTAAATTTAAGAAGTCAATGAAACATTCACTGAGATATATGGGACCCTTCAAGGTTTTGGAAGTGGTCAACCCTATAGCATATAAGATTGCATTACCACTAGTCCTAACTCTATTTCATAATGACTTCCATGTGGTTTATCTTATAAATTATATAGGTAGTCTTTTACATGTGTTGGATTGGAATGCTTTTCAAGTTATGGATTCTGAGATGGTTATGGTGGAACCAATCGGAGTAATTAACACTCTCAAATTTTATTTGCATAATAGAAAAGTGTCAAAGTGCAAGGTCTTATGTGAACCAATACTCTGAGGATAGTGCTACTTGGGAGGACTATGATGAGTTTTAGAGGATATTTTCACATTTGTTTGTTTGATTTAATGCTTCACATTATGTTATTTTTTATTGAATAATGTTTTTAATTTAGAACCAGTGTTTAAATAATTGTCATCAGGATAATAACTAGCTTTAGGAGGGAAGGCTGTCACATCATGATTTCTCTCTAAGCTAATTTATCTAATTATCTATGGATTATTATGGTTGTTAAATTAATTAATTATTATTTAATTAAGATATAAGTCATATGATGTTATGGGAGATTTGTATGTATATTAGATTACATGATTATATTGTTATGAGTTCATTTTATTTTATATACTTTACATTATGATCATGTTGTTAGTTTTTATAATAGTATTTTATGGATAATATCATAATATTATGGATTAACTACCTTCTTATCATGAGTTAGATGCAACATAGATCCATCCCTCAAAGCATGATGAAGGGAGATCATCATCAAAGAGGATGGTGTAGATGGATGTGTTGGGGGATGACAAATGAATAACTAGAACCCATACACACACAATGATAGATAACATTATTTATATGCATTATTTGAATTGTTAGTTTTAGTATGTTTTTGGTGTTATCTACATTTAGATGATTGATTATGAGTGTTAGTTGTGATGTATTTTAGTTTAATTCTTATGAGGATCTAATTTTATGTGATTTCAATATGGCTATAATAAATAGATTAAGTGCATAATGTTATTTTTTGATCATGTCATGCTATTGAATTCATGATTACATGAAATATATATTTAATGAATAAGTAAATTTATTTGATTAATGTTTATTTACTGTTATCTATAGACTAACCAAAATGTCTTTTTAATGTCTTAATACATTTCTAGGTATAATGATATTTATGAAATATCATTATTTTGAATTAATGACTTTATATATAAAAGATAGATAAATACATTTGGATAGTCTATATATAGAGATAATAATAGCAACTACATTTTTATAATATCATTATGTTATGGAATAACAATTGTTTGATTTGTTATTATGGTTGAAATCTTGTTATTGAATATACACTAGTCACCTTACTATTAGAATTCATGTTGATGTTTATTCTTGATAAGTTGATTTGATAACTAATTAAGCTATCCTATGAACTAACCTTAACTAAAGTAGTCAAACATATTTTCATTACTATATGAGTTTATGATTTTCTAGTTTGATATACTTAGATTAATGAAAATCGTATGCAATATTTTATAGTGGACTTTATCAAGTTGAAACACAGGCATGTTAGGTCAAAAGAACCATGTAGTTATTAGAGGATTAAAATATATTTTTTTTGTAACATTCATATGATTAAGAATTTTTTTTGTCTCAAACTAGAGTTAACCTAGATTAAAAAACAAAATTATGGATAATGGGCTTTTGCATGATGGTAATTATGGATAATTATGAGTTTGATGATATAGTTGTATGAAAGCAATATATGAGAGAAGTTGATGGAGAAATAATGATACGAGGAGATAGGGAAAAGGGCATGATACAACATGGGAGATAAGGAGTGAGAAGAAATAAGGAAAGAGGAAACATTCTAGTTTAAGAATTTACAAATTTGGAAGCTATTTCAAGGTTGGTAATGAAATTACATTATTTAGTTGTGTTGAATATAGTAAATTACATGATTATGTTTTACTAGGGTTTTTGGAAAATACATATCAAATTATATTTCAATATGATACTAATTTAGACTTGTGGATGGCTTAGCCATCCAAAATACTAAGTCAATATCTCCAAATTCCTTAAGTCTATAAAAAAGTACTATATGTAATAAATACTGCAAGATAAGATTTTTGTAGTGTGTTCATGTAAAGTTAAAGCCATGAAAACTTGAGTACTATGGTCAAGTTAAAATATATATAGATAGATATATTTTTACGTTATTTCATTCAGGAAAATCCTTAAGCCTATATAGGGTAGACTATATACATAAGTTTTTTAATACAATGAGGATATATACTAAAACCCTGAGTGTATAAATGTAACTGGGCTAAGAATATATTATAGAAAACTTGAGATCTAATATGTATTGGTCTATTTTTATATTTATGATTTCTCTATGATATAAAAATAGGTTTGTTTAAATTGTTTTAAGGATAAAGTGGATGATGATTCGCATCGATATAGGGAATAATTTTTTATCTAACAATATTCGTTATAAACATACCAGTTTCATATTTAAATAGAATAATTTCTGGTGAGGAGACTGTATATAAATTGTAGTGTGGAAAAAATATATTTTCCATCATTGAGATATATATATATATATATATATATATATTAGAATTTTTGAAGACACACATTAATACAATTGATATATACGGTTATATCATGTTTATGTGGGTTGATAATTAGTTCAAGCCTTTCTATAGATGATAATCGATAGTATTTTATAGAACTATTTTAGTGTATTCAATTTTGTATACAAACTTGGTTGGCAAGTTCAAATCTTAAGAAATGAGCATGAATTTATAAGGTCAACTGTGATTAGCTAAATTGAAAGAAATTATCATATTGGTTGTGTGTTGGAACTGGTGATTATTATTTATTTGAATTTTTAGGTTTGGCAGTTAGTCTAGAGGCTTGGGTGTCAAATACAATGTAAACAATTTATCTGTCTTGAACCTAGATTAGGGGGAAATGAGAGAAAATGGATTTGAATAATTTTCCATTAATTAATGGATTTCAAATTTCAAGTTAATAAAATGGAAATGAGAATAGGTTATATATATATATATATATATATATATATATATATATATATATATATATATATAAAATAGTTTCTAGAATTGGATTTTATATTGATTGTTTAGACTATATGAGTTCTAAATTAATATAGATATTTAAAATCATAATAGTGCATACATTATACTCTAAGAATTTGTAAGACAAAAACATCAAGCATAATGAACTGACTATGAATTATAACAATATATAAATTTTAATATATGGGTAGATAAATGTAAATAGTATATTTATTGTATGAATTTGTTTTATATATATATATATATATATATATATATATATATATATATATATATATATATTACACACACACACACACACACACATGAAATAACTAAATACATATACACATATATGGAATATATTTGTATATGTATAAGGTGTGCTTATAATTGTGGTATATTTCTATGATCATCAATTAAGCTAGTTAACCATGTGATGTGGTGTACCATATGTATATGTATAGAGCTCTATATATGTATAAATAGTGTTATGAAAGTTTGATTATTGTTTATTATGAGTATTGAAATTAATTATTATTGGTTAGTTGTAAATTGGGAAGTATATACATAAAATTAAATTATGATAAAAATGGCTTGTCATAAATGGTTCTATATTGAGTTACTTTCAAAATTTAGAAACATGTAGTCTTGCATAAAATATACCCAACTATTATATATTGTACTTGTTTATGTTTATAGTTTATGTATTAAATAATATAGTTGAGATTAATTGTATGAATTTTATGGACTAATTCTATTTACTATGATTATTCCCATACTTAGCATGTTATATGCTTGTTGATAGGAAGTAATCTCTTTGAATTTGTTGGTTATATTTCATATTGGCCAAAACATGCATTGTTGGTACTAAATGAGCAGTTAGACAAACTTCACTAGCTTATTTATCATCGCATATGCCAGATGAGAGTAATCCAATCAAGTGGTGTGTATGAATTTGACTGATCCTAGTGATCATTTACTATTTGAAAACTTTGGCCAAAGTAATGTTTAATTAAATATTGTCATTTTATATATATGATTTGTATGTTTGTGTGATATCATGTTATAATATATTTTATTTATGGTACACATCATGTATTATATATCTTATAGCACTCAAGGACTACCTTGTCTCTTTGGATTCCCACACCATCACTATCTACCCATAAATGAAGGAAGGTCCTTTCCATATTTGGGGGATTATGTGGGGGATAGATGATCTTTGTTTGGTTTGAAAAAATACTTAGATGATGTTCTCCCTCCCCACAATAGTACTTCATTAGAGACTACACTTGATATTACCATAAATACTATATTTCATGAGACTCATGCTTCATAGAGACTTGTATCTTATATTGTATTTATTGAAACATTATTCCTAATGAAAATTTAATTAATTATTCACATGTGAAAGAATATTTTTGAAATGCAAATGATCCGCAAGATCAACTTGGAGGATAGGACTACAATATAGATACCTATAAATAATTTTTAACAAACTCACAACTAGTTCTTGAAACAAAATAATGGAAACTCTATATTTTATATCATTACACCTAAAACTATGCAATGCAATATATAATGCAAATAGTTTTTTGTGTGTGAACAAACTATTTTTCATAAGCACAAAATGAGAAAACTAAAAATAATCAATTTTCAAATAATACGTGCATATGGTTGAGTAAAGTTCAACAATAAAACAAATAACCTAACTGAGGTAAAAAATAATTAACCCTTAATAAAAACACAAAATTAACCTAGGTAAGATTAAAATCACACATAATTCTAACACCCTCCTATAAGCAAAACATAGGGAGAATGACGAACACATATGGGTCTCAACTATTAGGCCTGATAAGGTACTTATGTACAAACTAATCAAAACATAATAAAATAAAGGTGGGACTTCATGGGAAATCCCCCAAAAGTAAAACTTCCTTTACCCCAAGAATCTCTCACAACTGAAGAGAATGAGGAGAAGCTAAAGGTTTACTGAAGATGTCAACAATCTTTTTAGTAGTAGGAATAAAATCTAAAGAAAGAAATCCATCTCGAATGAGTTGTCAAATTAAGTACATGTGAATTTCAATGTGTTTGGTGAATTGATTTTCAATAGGATTAAATGAAATATATATTGCACTTTGGTTATCACACCAAAGAATAGTATAACCCTGCTATGTGAAACCAAACTCTCCATGAAACTATCAAAACCAAAGGATCTCCTAGATGGCTTCAAATTTACCTTGATACTCTACCTTAGTGAAACATAATGCAATAAATGTCTACTTTTTTGATGACCAAGAAACTAGATCAAAATAAAGTGTGAATGTAAATCCACTAGTGGATTTGCATGTGTTAACATCACTAGCCTAATTTGAGTCAGTGTATCCAACAAGATGTAGAGAATTCTATGGTGTGTACTGAATACCAAAGTATGTGGTGCCCCAAATGTAGCCTAACTTATGCTTGGCTACTAACCAATGACTTTCATGATGCTCTTATGAAAATCAAGAGATTAGGTTCCTAAAAAATGTAATGTCAAGATGTATATGAGTTAGGTATAAAAGACTAAGTATAATTTGTTGATAAAATATCGAATCAACAAGAGGAGTTGTGAAAGTGGAAGAGGGCACAATCCCTAACTAATATGGAATGGGTGGTAGGCTTACAATTAACCATGCCAAATCTATGAAGAATATCTATTCCATACTTTTGTTCTCTAATGGAGATACCCTCAGAAGATTGGTGAACCTAAAGACCAGGAAAATAATGTAAAAGTCCCATATCTATTATGTCAAACCTATCTATCAACTTGTCTTTGATGTATTAAATTAAGGATTCTAAATTTCTAGTGAGGATAAGGTCATCAACATACAAAACAAATATCATAATATCCTCACCTAGTTTTAGAATATACACATTATGATCTGACTCATAATGATGAAAACTAGAACTCAAAAGAAAAGAGTCCATCTTCACATACTAGGATTTAGGAGCTTGTTTGAGACCATAAAGATAATGATAGAGTCTACAAACTAATGACGAGTCATGTATAAATCTTGGAGGTTGATCCATATAGATCTCCTCTAGGAGATAACCATGTAAAAATGACCTCTTCACATCCATTTCAAAAATTGACCAATAATGTGAAGCAATAAGAGAAAGTATAAGCCTAGTAGAATCCATCTTAGTTATAAGGGCAAAAGTTTTAGAGTAATCTTCTCCTTCAACCTATGAAAAACCCTTAACTACTAATATAGTTTTATACTTATGAAATGATCCATTTGTATCCTATTTATTCTTAAAGACCCATTTACATCTTATAAGTTTTCTTCCCTTAGGAAGAGTAACAAGATCCCATGTATGATTCTTAATCAATGAAGAATACTAATCATACAAGTAACATTTTACTCAAGATTACCAATTTCCTCAAAAAATAATACTAGATCAGTAGTAATGTATTTTACCATAAGAGAAACACTAGATATTTGTGAGTGATTGAGTGCAATGAGAGTCAGATTGATCACCAACAAAAGAATCATCTACCTAAACAGTGATATATGCCCACTTGGGCCTAGATGATCAAGTAGATGGTTGTGGTGGCTGAATAGGTGCAACATTAAAATCATCCTCATCATGATCAATAGAAAAAAATCCTCACTATCATCTATAGAAGAGGAAATAAGAGGATAAAGAGAAGAATTACAAGATGTAGACTCCTATGGAGTGTGTAGCTCATCAACATGTACATCTTGTCAAAATAATACATCATGTGAGATAGGATCAAAAAGGTGATAAGCTTTTACATCTTCACAATAGCCAACAAAAATAAGTGGTTAGTTTTTTTTCTAATGCTTTTCATTTTTCATCCAAAACAAATGCCCATGCCTAAATACCAAAGACACAAAAATCTAAAATATCATGCTTGATCCCATACCAAGCTTCTTCAAGTGTAATATTCTACACAACTTTTTAAGGCATGCAATTTTGAATTTACTTTGCATAATTTAATACTTCATCCCAATATTGTGAACCCAAATTCTTAGAATGAATCATGCAATTTGACATATCTTTCAATGTTCAATTTTCCCTCTCTACTACACCATTTTGTTAAGGATTTTATGTTACAGTGATCTGATGTTGAATGACATGTTCGTTACATTAATCTAAAAAAGCATTACCATCATATTCCCCCCATTTTATATGAATATCTTATTCAGAGAAAGAGATTTTTTTTCAAGAAATACTTTGAAAGTCTTGAATGTCTCAAATACTTCACTTTTCAACTTAAGAAAATATACCCAAGTTCTATGAGTAAAATCATAAATGAATGTGAGTAGATTTTTTACCCCTAAAAAATAATGAGTTGGGAAAGTCATCAAATCAATATGAACCAATTCTAAGGGTGCATTTACACATGTGGCCTTACTAATTGGAAATTATTCCTATTGTTTTTACAAACTAGACATCCAGGACATATTCCATCAATACATGAGACCTTAGGAATGCCATTTACAATATTTTGTGTACTCATTTTCTTTATATAACTAAAACATAGATACCTTAGCCTTTCATGCCACAACTTGATAAGACTATCGCCATGTACTACAAGTGAAGAACCATAAGTCCTAGAAGAAGACTTCAACTTATCAAAAGTGTAAAGTCTTGTAGAATGATTTGTTATACCTATAGAAACTATCTCACTAGGATCATTACATTCTCTTATTACAACATCATGTGGAGTGAATTCCATAGTTGATATGTAGAGAGAATATTAGAAGAGATTTGGGGTATAATTAATACATCATTAAAATAAACATATTGTTTACTAATAATACTTGATCCCAAAATGTCAATCTATGAAGAGTTCCCCATAACAATATGTGATGTACTACAATCTATAATAGAAGACAAGAGATCCTAATAATGTGTCATATGATGAGAGGCACCTAAGTCAAGAAGGCACTGATCATGTGATGAAGATATATCCCTCACTAAGAGTGCTTTCCCTTTTCCTGTAGGAGATGGAGAAGGCACATAAATCTTGTGATATTTCAATGATTATTATAATGGTACCATCTTCTTAAAATAGATACTTTAATCATGATTAGGACCACCACAAAAGTTACAAGGACCAAAAATTTCTTTTTTTGCTTAAAATACTTTTTGTTCTTAGAAGATTGAGAAGATTGTGTAGTGGTGTCTATAGTTTTACTGAAAGATAGTGGATTCTACTTTGATTTAGGTGATGGTTTTCCTTTTGAGGTGTTAGCCACTAAGGCATGGCTAGAACTAGGTAGAGCATCTAGGTCCATCATTTTTGTTCGATCTCTAGTTAGTCTTTCACAAAAAAATTCAAAGTAAAGCCATTTAAATCATCACCTAATGTATCCATCATGGTATAAAAAGAAGAGGAAAATACACTATATGGTCCTTTCAATTTAGACAAAATCATGAAGATGCACTCCTTATCACTTTTATCCTTTTCACCAGATTTCAACTGTGATATAATAAATTTGATTTTTTCTAAAAATTCATCTATAGAAGGGAAATCTAATGGAGATAAAACACTCAATTCTACATCTAATTGTAACACTTTTAATTATTTTATTTTTTCAAATAGGTTTTTAAACATATCCCATACCTCCTTTGGTGTTTTAGCATCTACAATGTGGAATTAAAGACTATCTAAAATGTTGAGGCCAATCAATCTAAGTGCCTCATCTTGCTTGCAACCATATGCATACTTGTCCTTTTCAGTGATGAATGTTGCACATGTGTTACAATAAAAAATTATCCATAATCCTTTTGACTATATAAGTTTTTGCATTTTTAGCTTCCAAACATGATAATTTGTGGAGTTGAGAGGTTCAAATAATAAAGAATCCATTCTCAAAGATGAAGATGACATTGAAAAAAATACATAGGCATACTATACTTCATAAAAATAAACCTCTCCTGTTACAATATAAAGGCACCTCTTGGAAAAAATAATGCAAAAAAAAAATGAATTTTATAAATTTAAAATTATGGCCACAAAATGATTTTCATAAAAAGAATGTATTTTGAAACATAAAAAGGACTTGTGTAAAACAATAGGTGATGGGATTTGACCCCAAGACCTCTTACAAGAACAAAGTCTTAATAAAATTTCATTTTCCAAAATGTCAATTTCAAAATTTGAAAATGTAAGTTAAAAATTGAGTTTTAACAACCTTATAAGAAAAAAATGATTAAAAAATATCCAAAAATAGACTCACATGTCTGGGAGTGGATGAGAGAGAGTTTTCCATTTAACTAAAAAATTCCTTGAATTCCTCATGGGCATTATAAGGTCCCAAAAATTGGAAAAATTAATTATTTCATTAAAAAACACTTTTTTGGTGCTTTGGGAGTGCCTAAAAAGATTAAATTTGAATGGCCATATGAACTACTATAAAACTATATGTCTAGTTTACGAATGGATCCAAAAAAAAAATTAATCCCTCCACACAAAAAAATCTTTAGTTTTGGTCATGTACGACATGGTATCAGTAATTTATTAAAAAAATTATCAGAAAAGACTTCTTGGAGAGAGGCATTGGAGAAAGCTCCCAAAAAAGTGTATGACTTGATGCACAATGGTATATCCTAGGCTTATATGATACTAAACTTAGTCTAATATGCTCTTATACATTTAACTGTAAAAAAAGGAACTATATGGCCTACTACATGGGTTCCAAAAGATCCAAAAACTATTTTTTTTGCTTTACAACTTTTTTTACAAGTACAAACTTTTTGGTAAATGTATGTCATAGAATATTACCAAAATGTATGTGGCATTCAAAAAATATCAAAAACAATGATATAAAAGTATATGAACTAATTAAATGGAGATTAAGAAGAAATGCAAGCAAGAAAATCTATAATCGAAGGCTTCCAAAATGATATGAAACCATGAAAGAAGCTTTTTAAAATGCAAATGATCCATAGGATCAACTTAGAGGATAAGAATATAATATAAATACCTAAAAATAATTCTTAGTAAACTCACAACCAGTTCCTAAAACAAAATAATGAAAACTCTATAGTTTATATCATTACACCTACAACTATGTAGTGCAATATATAATGCAAACAATTTATTATGTGTGAACAAACTATTTATCGTAAGCACAAAATGACACAAATGAAAATAATTAGTTTTTAAATAATACATGCATATGGTTGAGTAAATCTCAATAATAAAACATATAAACTAACCTATGTAACAAATAATTAACCCTTGGTAAAAACCAAAAATTAACCTAGGTAAGTTTAAAGGCACAAATAATTATAATAATATGTACATTGACAGTATTGGTTGTAATATTGTACTATACATGGATGGAATGATGTAATTACTTTCTAGAATATATGTAGTTATGTCTTTCTTATTTATTTCATAGTGATTAGTTACTAAAGGGATTATTACATGCCTATTTTACAAGTAACATATTCAGTATGTTTTTATTAGGATCAGTAATTAGATTCTCATCGTGAATTCTAATGTTGAATACATATTTTTAAATTAAAAAAATTGTGTTATTATAGTAAGTTACAGAGGGGATATTACACATTTTCTCTCTTAAATTGTATTTTATGGTTTTATGTTTAGGAACCATTATGACTTGAAAACATATTATGTTTGGTCAAAACTAGTATAGGATAACCTTATATCAACATAAGTAATTTTTTAGTGGATGTAAATATACTTAGATGGCAACAACATCATTATATTGGGATAATTATAAACATTTAAGAACATTGATTATTTTGAGAAAGTGTCTATAGTATTTTTTAAATTATTATATGTAACTAAATATTTTGTTTTAGTTTTAACTTCAAATTCAACTTTAAGAATATTACTTTAGAGTCCTCATTAAACATCCCTCATTTATGGTAAGTGTTGACCATTTTTACAATAGGCCAAAATGGATCAACCCTCTATAGTCAAAATCTTGTATAGGGAATTTTTATAATGTCATGGTGTATTTTGTAACTCATTTGATGTCATTTTATACACCATTCTATCTTTGGTCATAGTCCATTTGGTCTTTATGTCATTTGGTGTCTTAAGGGTGATTTTAGGGTCATATATGCAAGTGGCATGTCTTCATGGTGATCAATGCAAGCTAGGATCATGGAAAGGTTTTTCACATGGCCTCAAGGATTTCATTTGAAGCTTAAAAAGTTTAGGTAAAATATTTGTGAAGCCAAGCCATCATCAGGATGTCATGAAGAACTAGAATGAAATAACTTGCTTATGTAATTTATACATATGATTAAAAAGCCTCATGTGACCATAAAACCATGCATGATCAATGTATTTATCACCCTACAAGTTTCATATCTTGATGAGTCTTCTATATCAAGATCTAAGCCTTCCAAGTTTAGCTCATCAAGTTTAAAGAGATAGGTCACCCTGCACATCACACATGAATGAATGAACTAGCTCATTTGTGCATTTTTTTATCTTATGTTAGGAAGACCTCATGAGCCAAAAGAGTATAGTACCAAGGATTTTTTGATGCCAAGATCATCTTCTAAAAGTTTCAAGTGTACGTGAGCTTTTTGACTCAAGTTATGAAGCTTCAAAGTTAAACCAATAGAGTAAGATGTCTACACAAATTTCAAAATAAATCTTGAACAAAAAAAACCCTTTTGAGGTTAAATTTGATGGTTTCACACACATCAATTTTGGTCACATGAATGTCACTTTATGTGAGTGTAGACATAAAATTTGAGATCATAAAGTAGCTAATGGATTTTAAATAGTGGATCCTAGTAGATCTAACAATATATGTTATATTTTACATCTTAATTCAATGGTATGAGATGAGTCAAAAGATCAATGAACTCGAGAGGCTACCACATGGTACAAATACTAAAATTGAGAGTCTAATAGTGAGATCCTAAAACCAATGCATGATTTACACATGGTGAGAGCACTGAAGCTAACATTATAATAATAAGATCCCAAAACCAACACATTATCAACATGTGATGTAAGCAATAAAGTTGATAGTCTAATAGTGGGATCCTAAAACCAACACACATTTGACACATGGCACAAGATTTGATAGATTTGATAATTCAAGGGAAAGATCAATGACTTGAAATCATTCATATGAAGTAGGATCAATGGTGAGAGATGGGTCAATATGTCAATAAGTTGAGTTAGATATATATGACCAATGAAATTAAAGGTTGACAAGTTAGGGGACTTCATGGAGAATGAACACATGACCAAAGTTAAACTAGGGCAATATTCTAGGTATCATCAATCCATCATTAAAGCTCAATAAAATGCCATGAATTAGAAATAGTGATGTAGCCAAGGTGATTAAGGACATAAAGGGACACCATTAAGGATAAATATGAGCCTTTGGTTCATAGATGTGGTGTTTAGGTTTTGATATGTGACTATGTTCACCATTCTAAAAGGGACATGTACGTAAGTTGAATTCTTAGCTCTTAAAAATATATAATGGGTCTATTTGGACCTATTTAGATCCAAAAAAGGGAGTATGTAATCTATATATTTGCATCAATATAAAGACTATAGGAAAACCAATAGTCTAAGATTGGTTTTCTATCTATATTGGACCTATGAACATGGGAATGAGCTTGAGCATGATCCAACTTAAACAAGATCTATCATTTCAAAATATTCCATAGAAGCATATATGTAAACCTAAATGGTTCTATCTCCAAGACTAAATACATGAAAGTGACCATTCTCTCCACTTTTTCATGCCATGGCAAACTAGTGAAGAGCATTTAACACCAAGACAAAACTCTAAAAAATTGATTTGATTATATTAATTGTATTGATGTAGGAACCTATCTTAGGATAACTTGATCCCACCATTGTAACCATCAGTGAACATCTAGTAAGGAATAATGTAATTGTACAACCACTTGAATTTACCCAAATAAGTCAAAAGGTTTAAATGAGCATAATTTGTAGAATAAGATGTAACTAGAGTTTAATTGGGTTCAATCTCTTTGATTCCTCTTTTAGTGCCAAAGTCTCTCTCTAAAGGCCTTTTATTCTATAAATATAGCCTTTGAGATATTGATTATCATCCTTGAAGCTGGTATGACTAAACTCTACTAGAAATTGTATTTTGTACCTCTTGGAGTAATGAACAGAGAATTATTAGTTTTTTACTTATATGTGCTTAGTTTTGTATTTGTTTGATATGGAAAAGTGGTTGTCATATTCCCTTTACAAGTCCAAGTCCAACCTAAGTGCTAATAATCTTTCCTTATAGGTCATATAGTGTGTCTTAAGGTTGATTTCTTAGGTATAGAATGGATAAATTGACTGTAATTGATTTCAATCAAGCCTTACCCTCATTTCCCTCCAGCCTAGGTCCATCAAATTGACTTCTAGGCGAAACACTATTGCTTGGAAATCATTGTAGACATTGCATTAGTTATATCCATAGTCTATTAGTGTCATAAAGAGTTCAATATTGAGAATGGATACTTAAATAAATAATACATAACCTATTTTAGAGTAAGTTTTATATGTGCATTCTCTAACTCTTTTCCCCATAATTAATCATTTGGTATAGATAAGATCATTTGAAGATACATTCAAGGAGCTAGCCCTTAAATATAGAGGCTCATTTACAATATATGTACACCAACATACCTATAAATGTTCCCATGTTACCCAAATATAGAATATGATTGAAAACCCTCTTCTAGGGTGAATTATTGGGTGACAATAGTTATAACATGCCCGATGGGACCCATTATATTCAAGACAACTTGTTAAGGTGAATGTTGGTCTCGACAAATATTAGCTAAAAATTGGTGTGTTACTCAACATTTGGTGACTCCTTCAAGGTAAATCTAGTTCTAGGCCATTATTTTGTAATAAATGTGCCTTCATAATTCATAGTCCTCACTAGGTCATCCTCTACTAGAATAGTCAATCTCATTAACTTACCCATTTGGACTAAAATTCCTCTTCTAATTTAGTATCCATAGCTTAATCTGCCCTTTGAAGAACAAGTAGGTTTTAATAGAAAGGAAGAGGTTGAAGAGGCTGAATAAATTGAATATCTTAAAGAAGAAGACATGGATAGGCCTCATGATTTCCCTACCTTCAATACTAATAATCCAACTCAGATTCATGCATATCATGACATTCCTCTTAATGCCATGAAATGTATGCCCACATTCAATGGTGAGAACCATGCCATACCTAGTGAACACATTAGAGATGTTTCTAGTTTTTAGATTTTCCAAAATATTATTCAAGAGAACATTTCCATTAGATTACTTTCCATGTCCCTTAAAATTAAAGATCTTGATTGGTATAGGAATCTAGAGGGTGGATGCATCACAAATTGGGATGAGTTTGGAGTGTTGTTGACTTCCATATTTGGAAATGAAAGTGACCATGCCTCTCTCATACATCAGCTCAACATGATAAAAAGGGGACCCAAAGAAATAGTACATGACTTCAGTGAAAGGTTTTAGAAGACTTGGCATATATTTTCTCCTCCCATGAGACCACCTACTAGTTTTTTGTTCCATACCTAATTGAAATCCATTAGGACTAAAATTATTGTCATGCTTCAATATATATGAGATTCCACTCTTCTTAAAGCATATGATCTTTCTATCAAAGCTCAGAATAGTCTCACCAAGGTGGAAGATTTCTCCCTAAGGTGTTTATTCCTCCTTTGTCTCATACTTATGTTAGTACTCCAGATGTATCCCAAGTTTATAATGTCAATACTAGAACTAAGGTCACTCCTAGGCAAGTAGAAAATAATGTGAAAGGGAAATCAAAGTTCCTGGCCTTAGAGGCTCAAAATAGGCAAGATAATATGCAATAAGGTGCCTATCAGAATCCTTATTCCTATTGGTAACCATATGGTCAATAATATGGAAGAGGAAGAAGCCAATGGTAGTCTAACCCTAGTAGAACTGACAATGAATATAATCCTAACTCTACCACCAATGTGAGGAATATGGTATCAATTCTTAGAAATCTAGTGAAAAGAGAATATTGGTAGTAAGACCAATTCATAGATGTCAATGAGAATGGAGAGTAAGCTATGGTTTCTCATGGAGTAGTTACTCCCCTCTTATCAAATGAGGATGAGGTAATGATGCAAGTTAATGAGGATTGGCAAACTCAAGGATATATCTTCACCAACTTTATGTTTGAAGACATTTTTGTGCTAAATCAAGGAGCCTCTTTTACAAAAAATATAAGGGCCAAGTGGAAGGATCTAGGAGGTGGTATAATCATGCACATATGCTCATCTAATATTCCTACAAGATAATAAGGCATGGCTATAAGTGTGATAGTTTCAAAAAATTATATATCTCCATCAAGTCAAAATATGGTAAAGTTTACTACTATTCCCCATATTCTAAGTCACTATATGCCTACAAGAGCCTAGGAGAAATTAGGTATGGATTATTTAAACATTTTATATTCTTTGAAGAAAACTAAAAAATTCATTTCTCTCTAAGATGCTATTCACATGCCTAGTCAAAAGAGACTCCTACAAAAGTAGTTAGTTATTATCCTTGCTAGTGTCTACCCTAAAATCAAAGTCATGGCCATGTTTCTCTTGAAAATGATCCTAGTACCATTATTAAACCATCCATTAGGGTTGATAAACCTCCACCAAATTACCTCACCCTCATTATATTTGACAAGTGATGAGCCCAAAATATGGCTCATTATTGACATGAAATTTCCTTCATTTCATCTCTCTAGGGATATAATCTTATATAAATCATAGAACTTTAGCTAACTATTGCATGGAATATAACTATTGTATCTCGTTTATCAAACCAAAGGTTGAGTTACCATTTTATCATTTATACCTAACATGTATAATGTTTTCATGTTTTGGTTTTGAAGAATACACAGGAAGGATGGCAAAAATAACATTTTAGAGAAGTTCCAATTTTGACCTCAGTTTCTTGAAGCTACATACTCACTCAACCAACATCAACAGACTTTGTAGAGCCACTTATATAAACTCTATCAAACCACTTCCATGGACTCTATAGACCTATTTCTATGTTCTATGTAGAACTACTTCTGTGAACACTGTAGATCTAAAATATATGGACTATGTAGGTCTATTTTTATAGACTTTACAGATCTAAGCTTTGGGAATTATGGGAGTTACAAGAAAGAAGGATGGCTACAACTAGAATCACATCAATGAAATATTTGCCTCTTATTTTGAAGGATTCAATCTTGATATATTTTGTATATATTTGGAGCTTAAAACTATTATAGGGATAGTATAATGGTTTTGTGATAATAGTTGGATTCTCTAGGATTATAATCAATTTGAAACTCCTATCTTTGGGAAGCAACAAATTGACTAGTAGTTCTATTTTTTAGCATACTATGTTTAATCTAAAGTATGAGTATAATTATATACATTTTCATCTAGAGTAAAATAATAATGAATATAGTTACATTTTGAACTCTTAGAATATTATAAACTTTCTAATTTTCATGAGTTAATGTAGAATTATTCTAGTTTTAAGTACTGAGTAAACTTCATTCCTGACTTTAAGAAGAGCAAGGGCCCACTCTCCTTAGAACCAAGAATTTTTGTATGGTATTTATAGTTATGTTAAATTAATTTTTCATTACTAGATAATCATAATATCTTAAATACTTGAAAATATCAGTAATTTAAACTTAAATATTTACATTCCAATAGCTATCTTATTTTAGAACAAGTGTGACTTAGTCTTAGTGTTTATTTTGATTTACTACACAAGAGTTAGTTAGATTAGAATTATCTCTCCAACTATGTTTTTACATTTCCATACAAGTGTGAATTGCATAGATTTACTTTTCTAAGCAAGTGTGAATTAGATAGATTTACATTTTCATGCAAGTGTGACCTAGATAGATTTACATTATTAAGCAAGAGTAAAGTAGATTAAATGTTCTTTAATTTCAATCAAAGGATTGAATTAGTTAGTGTAATGGTTAATTTATTATTTTAACAAGTGTGTGAAGAAATTAGCTTAGAATAATTATTTCATTGGTATGGTAAAAGTTAAATTAGAATCATCAAAATCCCACCAAGACCAAATTATAGATCTACCATCATAAACCTTACTTTCACTAGCCTTGGATACCGGCCCTAGTTTGATAGACATCAAATTAAAAGATTGAGTAAATGAAGGGTTAAATGACACTCGTCATTTTTGGTTCCATTTATGGGGAAATTCTTAGGTTTTATTAAGGTAAATCTTATTGATCTATATTAAAAAAAAAAAAAAAAAATCAAACAAAGAGAAACTAATTTGTGTTTCAACCCAGAGATTCTAAAGGAAGGTTTGTCCCTAAATACCCTCAAAAAACAAATGCTAAAATCTCTACTTTAGATTTCCAAGAAGAAAGTATTTGATCATCTTTAGCTAAGAGCCTTGAACAAGCTATGGAATCACATCTTTAGGATTATCCTAAAATATTATTTAGGACTGGAGTGTTGTCTCAACCAAGTCTTATAGAAAGAATTCACCTAGAACATCCATTTTCAATAAGAGAGTATTTAGAGATTGCAAAAGATTTAGAAGAAGTATTTGAACAAGTCATCACTAAAGAGAGTTTTGAAGAATTTTAAAAACCTTCAACCAATGTCCATTGGGAAGCTAATCCTAGTTTTGAAGAACCATTAGAAGAAGAAAAAGATATGGCTGAACAACAAAACTAGAAAGTTGTAGTACCAGGGAGGACTTTTTCCTTTCCCATTAGTTTAGATCCTAATGATCAAACTTCTATGAAAAACATTTCTCTTGCTAATTTGACAAATTTTTGGGGAAGATCTACAAAAGACCCTGATCAGCTTCTATTTGTATTTAAATTACTTTTTCAAACTTATGATTATAGAATAGACAATCAAAGACACAAATTGTTCCTATCTGCTCTCAAGGATATAGCCATGAGATGGTTCATGAGCCTACCGAGTAACTCCATTCACACACAGGATGAAATGGAAACTATATTTCTAAATAAGTATCAAGATTATTGTAGGGAATGGGAAAGAAAAGAATATTTTTTAAAATCAAATAAAATGATGATGAATCCCTAGAAGACTATCTAGATAGATTTGCATTTTTTCATAAACAGAGTAGTTACCCACTCACTAAGGAAGTCCTGAAACTTGTTTTACTCAAAATATTAGATGAAGAAAATAGAGATGCATTAAATTTAATGGGAGGAGACATAAATAAATTGGCCTTTCATCAAATTTTAGAACTCTATACTAACTACTTTAGGACAAAGCTAGGGATTATGAGAACAAGACTAGGGAAATCCAATGAAATGGGTAAATTGATGGAATAATTTGCTAATATGAAGACATACATTTTGGTCACACTCAATACTACATTGGATGGCCTTCAGACTAAAGCTAATATAATATAACCATTGGTAATATATTGTCCTAAGTGTAGGTTGAAACATGTCCTTAGAGACTATCATTTGGATAAAACAAACATTTCATCTTATGGAATCTGTGAAGGAAAAGATCTTGAAATATATCATTGTACTTATCTACCCACTTTGAAAACTTAGATAAAATTAAATGTTCAATGTAGTGAAGAGATATACTATATTCAGAGGCATATATTTTTTCCATAAAACTAACACCAAGGATAGTTTGCTTCCAAAAATCTGGGTAACCCTTGGACATCATCATGGATTGTTCAAGAATAAACATAGTGTCATCAGCTCAAATTCCATGGTAAGGACAAGAATGGATACCACCTTAACCATGGATGATACCACCTCAAACATGGATAATTCCATAATAGCCATGGGTTCCCCAACAATAGTCACATACATAATAGAATCCACAATGAAATCCTAATACATAATACAATCAACCAAGAATACCAAAACAACAAAAAAATATAATGCCACCCCAAGTTGTCTAACATCTAGAATAATTTATTCAACCCTTAATGGTTGTACAACCAATAACTAATCTAAAGAATAAGCAACCACCACCTCTTTATGTCAGTGAACAAGATGGCATAATAAATGTAAGAGTAATTGACTACTATAATATTCAATTAAGATTAGGGAAAAATATAAAGAAACCACCAATTCTCATTTCTGAAATACAAAATGGAAATGAAGAAACAAAACAATCTCAACTAAATAAAAAAAAAATTGAAATCAAGGAAAACTCTAATAAATAGAAGGGAAATGTCGCTATACCAGTAGTTCCTTTCCCTAAGAGATTAAAAGAAATTGAAACCAAAGAAGAATCAAATTTGATCCATTAGTTGAAAAAGATGAGTATTGAGGTAACCCTACTACAAGATATTAGGGATATTCTTAAATTGAATAAAATCAATAAGAATTTGTGTGTTAGGATACCTAGAAGAAAGAAATAGTGTCCAAAAATGATACATGTTGATGGAAAGATTGTTGATTTATTAGAAAGAAAAGTTTTAATACCCAAGTATGCAGACCCGAT
>JARHVA010001968.1:87500-222500 GCA_037957365.1 Torreya grandis | reverse complement strand
GTTTAGGTCACCTAAATAATTGGTAGTCTCACTCTATAGACATTAAGTGAAGCCAAAATTCATGTAAAATAATGATTATAACCACCACCAACTCATAGAGAATTAAAATCAAACACATAACATGCTCTTAGAAGTTACCATTCTCTACGAAGTGCACCAGATACTTTCCTCTATGAATTCTAAAGGAAAATAAGTGTAAACCCTAGTTTAAATTTGGAAAACTTCTCCAAAATTATTGGTAGTTTGATTGACATTCATAAATTTAGGAAAGAATGGGGCAAAAGATAAGGTCAGAACCAAATAAGGTAACCAAATTCTTTAGCGATAGGGCTTCTATGGTAGTATTTGAGGTGAATGGTTGGTTACCATTCATATAGAAATTTTAGGTCTTCTATGAACCACTAGTAAGTGAATTTATTAAAAATTTACTCTTGATTTTTCTACTGTTGAAGGAATAGTTAATATAGATTCTAGTTAGGTTATCAGTGAAATAATTAAAATTCTAGATGAAAGAATGAAAGTAACAGGAAGAATTCCATTTAATGACATGATTACTCTATTCAATCAAAATGAATGGACTACAACTACATGCTTGATTAATTCAAAATAAAAATCTAAAGGGATCCATAGAGATTTGCTTCCAAAGCCATGGCAGTCTGTGGCATTATGGGTAATCAAGTATATCACCTGTGAAGGAAAATGTAGTCTTTCAGGAAGAAAAGTCATCAAAATATTAATACATCTTAAACATTGAAGTCAAAATCCCCAGTGCAAAATTAACCTTCCATATTTATTGTATGGTCACTCCTAGTGATGACCACAACCTCTAATTCTTCCTTTAAGCATCATGGCCTCATTCACTTGATTATTCAACATCATTTCCTACAATAGGGGCAAGAAGTTTGGAAAGCCTTTGAAAATAGAGTCATTAAACAAATTCCAGTCTCACCTATACAAGATGAAACTAGAACATTAGGTTCAATCTAGTCAGAAAGGAAATATTTTATAGCTACTATAGGCACAAAAAAAATGAGCTTAAATAAAAATAAAAAACAACCTACAGTTGTAAAGGAAACTCCTCCCTCTATAGGAAGGGTTACAAGATCTCAAGCTACTCAAACCATCACTATTTCAGAGCCTCTACAAGAACCTCGATAACCTATTGAGTAACTAGTCCTCTACTCAAGAACAAGAAAATTAAAAAGACAAGTTATTACCTTAAAAGGACCTGAGAAGGCTAAGGGTTTGACTACTACAATAGAAGAATAGTCAATTGTAGCCCAAAGAACTAAGAAAATGAGAAGTAAGTTGATTCTTTTGGATGAATATGAACAAGAAGTAATGAATACTTTGGATAGTCTTGAAAAACTATCTCAACCTTTAGAAAAAAAATATTGAAGAATGAGAGACTCCTAAAATAACTCCTATGGAAGAACATGTTGAAATACCTACCATGCAACCATTGAAGGAATTAAAAATCTCTCCAATAAGAAAACCTAAATCTGAACAAGGTAATTTAATAAGAGAACAAAATTATCAAATTGAAGTTTCATTAGACAAAGGTAAAGATCTATATACATTTGAATAAGGAGAACTATTCAGTCCCAAGGATCTTTTTATGTAGCTAACCATGAAACTTTCTAAAGCCCAAAAGTTGATTTGCAATGAGCAGAAGATATTGAAAATCTACTCAACCAACTACAAAGTAGGGATCAACTCAACTCTATGTTAGTACAAAAATTAGAAACAACATCTTTGAATTTTGATTTGAAAGTTGATAAAGTGGAAGAAATAATAGAATAGAAAAATGAGGAAGAAGTCAATTCATGAACATATATAAAGATCCTTAAGAAAGAAAATATAAATTTAAAACATAAATTGGTGAATTATTCTTAGACATTTTATGTTAAAGATAGTTAGCCTACCTATTCTTTAAAAACATTTGTTGATCAAGGATGTCAAACTAGTTATCTATATATTCCTCCATTAAAAATGTTACATCAGGTTCAAGAGGAATATCAATCAATAAAATAGAATAATGAAGTTTAGTCATTACTAATAAGAAATTGGAAATGAAAAACAAATATTATAAACTAAAACTCAGACTTTAGAGGAAGACTTGCATAATGCTTGCAAATTAGGAGAGATTTTTTTGGTTTGTAGAAGTCCAGCTCTTGCATATAGTCTGTTCCTATTTGAAAAATTCTATAGATGATAAATTCTTAGAATATATTTCCATCTTCCTTATAATATTTTTGATCCATCTACATTTTTGGAAATATTTTATAGTTTTGGGTCTAATACTCAGGATCTCCTCTATGAATTTTATCTACATGATTTGATAATAGGAGATCATGAATATAATAAAATTTTGATAAATTTACATTTAGGATAAGTTTAGTTGAGATAAATTCATTCCACTTTCAAGAATAAATTGGCATGGAAAAATATATTTGAGTAATATATAAATCATATTAAAACTATAGGGTTATGCATCAGACTAGCCTTCTCTAATGTGAGATTGATTAATCACAATTTCAAGAGAGCTTGTTTAAATACTACCATCAAAAACCACTATTTGGAATCTTTGTATAACTATTTTATTTCATTTGACCTATTTTTAAGATAAAGCTTTGATCTAGTTATTGCTACAAGTGTGAAAAGATGGGACCAATTATCAGTATCTCTAAAAAGATGAGAAGTTATGTCTTCTAACAATATGAGGTGGAGTAGAAGAAGATCTAAAGAAATTTTTGAATAAATTATAGAATTAATAAATTCTAAAGGAAAGAAAATATGAATTGGAATGAGGTATAGACCTACATTATTTATCATACCAATTCCTTGATGGTAGAATTTGGCACCACAATCTGATGAAGAGTTTAACATATGAAAAAGAATGGTTCAAATGTATAAAGGATTTACAATTAATATAGATAAACATATCAAAGATGAATTTTATGAATATGATTTTAGTAAAGACATGGAAAACAAGCCAAGAACCAATGAAGCTAGCTATATGTTTATAATGGGACTTGTAAAAATAAAAGTCTAGGGGAGATGATGAGCCCAAAATATGGCTCATTATTGACATGGAATTTCCTTTATTTCATCTCTCTAAAGATATAATATTATGTAAATCATATACCTTTAGCTAATTAATGCATATAAAATGGCTACTTTATCTCATTTATGTCAAACCAAAGGTTGAATTATCATTTTTTCATTCATACCTAATAAGTATCATGTTTTAGTGTTTTGGTTTTGAAGAGTACATAGGAAAGATCATAGAAATAACATTTTAGATAAGTTCCAATTTTTACCTCAATTTCTTGAAGCTAAAGACTCACTCAGCCAACATCTACAGAGTTTATAGAACCACTTATATGGACTCTATAGAACCACTTCCACAGACTCCATAGAACTACTTCTATGGACTCTATAGAAATACTTCTATGGACTCTATAGAACTACTTCTATAGACACTATAGATCCGAAATCTATAGACTCTGTAGGTATATTTCTATAGACTTTGTAGATTTGAGATTTGGGAAACAAGGGAGTTATGGGAAACAAGGATGGCTATAGCTATAATCACATCAATAAAATATTTTCATCCTTCTTTGAAGGATTCAATATTGATATGTTTTATATATATTTGGTCCTTAAAACTATTATAGTGATAGTATAACTATTTTGTGATAATAGCTAGATTCTCTAGGATTATAATCAATCTTAATCTCCTATATTTGGGAACAACAAATTGACTAGTAGTTTTATTCTTTAGCATAATATCTTTAGTTCGAAGTATGAGTATAAAAATGTACATTTTCATCTAGAGTAAAATAGTAGTGAATATACTTACATTTTGATCTCCAAAAATATTGTAAACTTTTCATATTTCATGAGTTAATGTAGAATTATTCTAGTTTTCAGTACTGAGTAAACTTCATTCTTGACTCTAAGAAGAGTAAGGTCCCACTCTCCTTGGAAACATGAATTTTTATACGTTATTTATATTTATGTTAAATTAATTTTGCATTTCTAGATAATCAAAATATCCTAAATACTTGAAAATATTAGGAATTTAAATTTAAATATTTACAGTCCAATAGCTATATTCTTTCATAACAAGTGTGACTTAGTCTTAGTATTTCTTTTAATTTAATACATATGAGTTATTTAGCTTAGAATTATCTCTCTAGCTACATGTTTACATTTCCATGCAAGTGTGAATTAGATAGATTTACATTTCCAAGCCAGTGTGAATTACATAGATTTACATTTTCATGCAAGTGTGACATAGATAGATTTACATTTCCAAGTAAGTATGAATTAGATTAAGGGTGTTATAATTTCAATAAAAGGATTTAATTAGTTAGTTTAATGGTTAATCTCTTCTTTCATCAAGTGTCTGAAGTAATTATCTTAGAAGAATTCTTTCATTGGTAAAATTTAGATTAGAATAATACAAATCCCCCCAAGACCAACTTATATATCTACCACCATAAACCTTAATATAGATAGCTAAGGACTCTGACCCTAGATTGATAGACATCAACCTAAAATATTGATTAAATGAAGAGTTAAATGACACTCATCAACAAGTTGGTATATAATTACATAGTTGATAATGGAACTTCTACTCTTGTCATGCCCAAAGTTGTAGCTAATAAGGTAGGCCTAAATTATGAGCCACTTAGAAAAGGGGTCCTTCAATTAGATGGTACACATACCAAGATAATAGGACTAGTAAAAGGATTGAAGGTTTTCTTGCATGATTATTCTAGTTTTCTTATCTTACAAGACATAGTTGTGGTTGATCTCCCAACCCAATTTACAATCTACCTATCATGGGACTTCACTTCTAAGATAGGTGGCTACCTCTTAGTTGACTAGTTTTTTTATAATTAAAAAAAATATGGGACCAAGTTGATAATTAAGATACAACAAATTTAAAGGTTTCACATTTAACATTACATTGAGACAAGTTCTAATTTGAATTATGTTATTCATGAAGAAAAGGATTCTATTATAGATGATGGTACTTCCTCCAAGCTTGAGGGAATTATAGATTTGTTTCTTGATGAATATGGTAGTAATACTTATGAGTAGGATCCTTATTCTCTCATGGAGTAAAATAATCTAGGAGTTTATTGTATACATGAAGAAGGATTACCAACTCCTCTACTTACCAAAGAAGAGAGTGAAGATGATGAGCTATGGAAGATGTTTTTTAATGGATCAAGAAGTAAAATTGGTGCAATTTATGGTGTTATGTTGGTATCCTAATATAAAAAATATTATTATTCTTCATATATATTTCATTATAGTTTTAATTGTAATGTGGTTTAGTAGGAATGTTTAATTCATGGCCTTCAATTGATAAGGAAAAAAGGGATCAAGAATTTGTAAGTATATGGAGATAGTGAATTGGTTGTGCATCAGGTGAGGAATGTGGTTGATGTTAATAACACTTTAAATAAGTCATATAAACATAGGATATGGTATTTTATTAAATAATTCAATGCATTAAATATAAAATTAGTCCCAAGGGAGAAGAATAGTTATGCTAATAGACTAGCTGCCATAAGAGCTCAATTTGATACTCCAATTGCCATCAAAGAGGAGGTAAAATAGTTTAATTTTAATATCATTATTAGACCTATTTTACTTGATAGTTAATTATCTTATAAAGTGTTTAAAAATTATAAACACATTTCATTCTTCTTGTAAAATGAGACTGATTTTTCTTCAAGGAATTAAAGGAGGCTCTAAGAATAATTGGGTGATCAGATTTTACAAATAAGAAACAATAGGATACCTAAGGGTTTGGTGACCTTATAAATTATATTCAATGAGAATGATAAAAATAAAAAGGATAAATTTATTATTTATACAAAATAGGAGAATTATGAAAGGGTCTTAATCTTTAAGGATAAACTCCTCAAACTAGGCAAGGTATGTTATACATTAGAGAAGCAAGAATTCATTAAGCTATGTAGAGATTTTCATGTTATATTTTTTTGGGAATATAAGGACCTCAAAGGATTTTATCCTATCCTATAACACCATACCACTAATTTAAAACCTAGAGTTAAACTAGTTAGATAGAAGCAAAAACCCATCAACCCCAAGGTTAAGCAACTCATGAGGCTAGAGCTTAACAAACTCCTTGAATCTGAGATAATATTTACCATCAAGAATTAAACATGGGTAGATAACCTTGTGCCTATTATCAATAGTAATGGGGAGATAAGACTTTGTGTATACTTTAGGGATCTTAATAGAGTGTCACTCAAAGATCATTATCCTCTACCCTCAATGGAGCATATTTTACAAATGGTTTCAAGTTATCAGTGTTTTATTATTCTAGATGGATATTTAAGCTAGAATAAGATTTTAGTCAATAAAGATGATCAGTTTAAGATAGTATTCACTACTAAATGGGGCACTTCTATTTATAGGAATATGCCCTTTGGTCTGTCCAATGCTGGTGTCACATTTCAAATAGAAATGGCCATGGCCTTCAAATGTTTTATCAATGAAATTTTGTTGGTTTATCTAGATGATATAACAATTTTTTATAAATATTCTAATGAACGCATGAAAAACTTGAGTTAATTTTTTGCAACATGTAGGTAGTATGAAGCATTTCTTAATCCAAAGAAGTGTATCTTTGTTATTCATGAAGGTAAGATCTTAGGACATATTGTTTCCAAAAATGGTTTGACTATTTATCCTAAGAGAATATAGGCTATTATAGGTTTATCATTACCTTTTCATAATGAATGTCTTCAAAGTTTCATATGAAAAATAAATTTTTTAAGGAGGTTCATACCTAGTTTTGCATCTTTGGTGAAGCTTATCACAATTATGTTCAAGAAGAACCAGGTCTTTTCTTAGACCAAAGAGGGTAAGAGTAGTTTTGAATCCATAAAAAAGACTTCATGTTGTATTCATTTGCTAACCTTGATACTATCTCAGCCATGCTGATGCAAAAGAATGATGAGGGTGTGGAGTATCTAATTGCATTCTTTAATCAAGGTCTAGAATATTATGAAGTCAAGTATACCTTTATATAGAAAAAATTCCTTGATATTTTAAGGGGACTAAATAATTTTAGACATATGGTTTCAAATAATAAGATTAATGTTATGGTCTCTCATCCCAACACCAAAGAGTTTCTTTTGAGTAAAGATCTTAGTGAAAAGAGGGCAAGATGGATCACTAAGGTAATGGAATATGATGTTGATATAAAGGTGAAAATTTTGATAATGGGTAAAGGAATTTGTGAACATTGAGATTCAAATCTTCATGAGTTAAAGGAAGAGGCTCTAGTCAATCATGATTATTCCCAACCAATTGGTTCATTGCCTTCTTAGAGTTATACATTGCCTTCTTAGATTTATACATAGGATGTGATCAAATTTCCTCAAAATGGTGAGTATGTTAATAATATGAGTAGATCACAAAGGAGATATTTTATATTTCAATATATTCCATTTTTTCTTTTGGATTGTGTGATTTTTAGGAGGGACATTGATGGTGTACTATTGAGATACATTGATAATTATTAGTTTGGAATGTTGCTTGAGAAGTTTCATGATGAGACAGTAGGAGGTCATTTCTCTCCAAGAACCACAACTACCAATATCATGAAGGCTAGCTATTACTGGCCTAAAATCTTCAAGGATTTGCATGCTTGGGTGAGAAGTTGATAATAATGTGATCTCTTTATAATAAAATGGAATATTTTAGCTCTTCCTTTGAAGCCTATCCAAGTGGATCAGCATTTCATGTGATGGGGTATTGATTTAATTGGCATGATGAATCCCCCATAAAGTGCTAGTCATAAATTGACACTCATAACAATTTACTATTTTACAAGATGGGTTGAGGTAATATCATTAAATGAAGCCAAAAATAATGATATATTGAAGTTCTATGAGAGCATCATAACAAGATTTGGCATGCCTACTATTATTTCAAATAATACTCTTACTTTCATGGGTGATAAAATAACTGACTGGGAAAATAGTAATGGAATTTTTTTGAGAACTTCATTTAATTATTACCATCAAGGTAATGGGTTGGCTAAATCTAGTGACAAGAATCTGATCAAGATCATCAAGAGAACATTGGAGCATAACCAAAGAGCTTGACACACTAAATTAAAGACAACCTTATGGGCTGATAGCATTACTCCCAAGAGGTGAATAGATAATTATCCTTTTGTGCTTATCTATAAAAGGGAAGATAGGTTGTTTATCTCTCAAGAGCTACCTACCTTAGAGTTAACACATCAACTAGAGTTACTTGAGAACACTCCCATGGAGGTGAGATTGACAGAATTAATGGAGTTTTAAGAAACTAGAGATAAATCTCATCGAGTTATGGAGCATCACTAAGTACAAATGAAGAGGTTTTTTGACAAGAATGAACTCCAAGATCATTTAAATAATGTGACATAGTATTGAAATGGGATGAAGATAGAACAAAACTAGGGAGACATACCAAATTTGATACCCTATGGAGTGGACCATATGTCATCATCAAGTGAAATTAAATCAACTCTTTTTAGTTATCAAAGATAAATGGAGAAGATTTGTCTATCCCTATGAATGGGATATATTTGAAACCTTGATATTGATAAATAGATGTCAATTTTGTAAATATTAGATTAGGTGTGTGTTTCCCTCTCTTGTTATGTTGTGTTCTAATAAGTGCTCTTGAAGCACATGTGTGTTTCTATTTTGTGTCTTGTTTCTATTTTTTATATAGTTTTGTGTGTTATAAATGTAGTTATCATGTAAATCCTATATACATGTGACTCTATAGCCCAATGGATAGGATTAGGCAACTATTCATGGCATAACAAGCATGCCACCTTAAGGAAATCACCAAGAATGTTGATCATTTTTACCATAGATCAAAATGGGTTAATCCTCTATAGTCATAATCTTGTATAGGGGATTTTTATAATGTCATGGTATATGTTTTAGCTTATTTGATGTCATTCATATGATATTATAGCTTTGGTCATAGTCTAACTTTGTCTTTGTTTTATTTAGTGTCCTAGGGGTAATTATAGGGTCATATATGTAAGTGGTAGGTATTTATGGTGATCGATGAAAGATAAGATCATAGATAAGATTTTAAAAAGTTCAAGAGTTTATTCAGAGCTGAAAAAGTTCAAGAACAAGATTTATGAATCCAATCCATAATCAAGATGTCATGAAGAACTAAAATGGAACAACTTGCTTGTGTAATTTATAAATGTACTCAAAAATCCTCATGTGACCATAATACCATCCATAATTAATGTCATTAGTACCAAGATCATTCTTTATAGGTTTCATGTCTTGATGAGTCTTCTATATTGAGATCTAAGCAATGGCAAGTTTAGTTTGTTGAGTCTAAAGGTCCAGGCCATCCTACATGCTACAAAGGAACAAATAAACTAGCTCATTTATGCTTTTTTATCTTGACTCACGAAATCCCTATGATCTAAAGGATTGTAGAAACATGGATTTTTTCATGCCAAGATCATCTTTTCAAATTTTCAAGTCCACACAAGCTTTTTGGCTCAGCTTATGAATATTTAAAGTTGAATGAATAGAATAAGACATCTGTGTAAATGTCAAAATAAATCTCAATCAAAACAAACCCTTTTTAGCTTAAATTTGATGGTTACATGAACATCAATGATGGTTACATGAACATCATTTGATGTGAATGTGGATGTCAAATTTGAGATCATGAAGTAGCCATTAGATTTCAAGCATTGGGTCTTAGTAGATCTAATGGTTTGTGATCCAAAGTGCAAGATGAGTCAAAAAGTTAAGGAGCTCAAGAGGTTTCCACATGGAATAAGCATTGAAGTTGATAGTCTAATAGTGGGATCAAAAAACAATACATGATTAACACATGTCATAATCACTAAAGTTGAAAGTCTGACAGAAGGATCTTAAAACCAACACATGATTAACACATGGTGTAAGTGTTAAAACTGATAGTCTATTAGTGGGATTCTAAAACCAATGTGTATTTGACACATGGCACAAGATTATAAAGAGTTGAAAAGTCAAGGTTAGTATCAATGACTCACAATCATTCATACTGAGTAGGATCAATGGTATGAGATGGGTCAATATGTCAACATGTTGAGTCAGATATTGATGACTAATGAAATTAAAGGTTGAGAAGCTAGGGGACTTCATGGAGATTGAACACATGACTAAATTCAAATGAAAGAAATATTTTATGGATCATTGATCTACCATTATAAATTAGTCAAATTTCATAAAGAAGACATAGTGATGCAACCAAGGTGATCAAAAACATGAATGTACACCATTAAGTCTAAATATAGACTTGTGGTTCATAGATGTGTGGTGTGCAGGGTTAATTATGTGACTCTGTTCACCATTCTAAAAGAGACCTTTGCATATGGTGAATTATTGGCTCGTGTAGAGATATAATGGGTCTATTTGGACCTATTTAGATCTAGAAAAGGGACTATGCCATCTATAAGTCTGCATCAATATAAAGACTATAGGAAAACCAATAGTCTAAGATTGGTTTTCTATCTATAGTGGACCTATGAACATGGGGATGATCTTGATCATGATCCATCTTGAATAAGAGATCACATTTAAAAGGATTCCATGGAATCATACACATATACCTCAATGGTTCCATATTCAAGACCAACTGCATGAAAGGGACCCTTCTTTCCACTTTTGCATGCCATAGTGGTCTAGTGAAGAGTAGTTAGCACTAAGATAAAGATATAATAGATTGATCTAATTATCATAACTACATTAACTCTAGGACCTAGATCATAATAACTTGATCCCACCATTTCAACAATGAGGGATCATTGCAAAAGAACTATTATAACTATGTAACCACTTGAATTGACATAGATCAATTAAAAGGTTTAAATGAGCATAATTTTTAGAAGTAGTTGTAACTATAGTTAAAATGGATTTGAGCTCTTTAATTCCTCTTTGAATGCCAAATTATCTCTTTTTGAAGGCCTTTTATTCTATAAATATAGACTTTGAGTTATTTATTGTCATCCCTTAGGCTGGAATGACTAAACTCTACCAAAAATTGTATTTTAAACCTCTTAGAGTAATGAATAGAGAATTATCAATTATTTACTAATATGTGCTTAGTGGTCCATATTTGTTTGATATGGAAAAGTGGTTGTCATCTTCCCTTTGAAATTCCAAGTCCAACCTAAGTGCTAATAAACCTTCCTTATAGGTCATCTAGTGTGTCTTAAGGTTGATGTCTTAGGTATAGAGTCGATAAGTTGATTTTAAGTGTTTTTAATCAAGCCTTACCCTCTTTTCCCTCTAGCCTAGGTCCATAAAATTGACCTCTAGGTGAAACACTATTACTTTGTAATCATTGTAGACATTTCATTACTTTTATTCATATTTTATTAGTGTGTTAAGTAATTCAATCATGAGAGTGGAACCTTGAATATTTAGTGGATCACCTCATTTAGGGTAGGTTTAATTCATGCATTTTCTAACTCATTTCCCAATAAGTAATCAGCTGGTATAGATAAGAGCATTTCAAGATACATTCAAGGAGTTATCCCTTAAATCTAGAGGCTCATTTCCAATATAGGTACACCCACATAGCTATAAATGTTTCCATGTTTCACAAATATGGAAGAGGCTTAAACACCCTCTTCTAGGGTGTAAGATTTGGTAACAATAGTAAGATAAAATGGGAGCACTAAGAAATGGAAAGTGGGTACCAACCTCAGTAATTTGTCCCTCAAGGACATTTCCATATGGTTATTTTCCCCTAAGCTTCCCCTTAAGTTTTTAGAACCAAAGGTAATTATGAGCATTACTAAAGTACTAGGCCAACCCATAGCCATTATCATAATTACTATATCTAGGAGAAGAATGGTGGCATCACATTTACATGTGTTCATCCCCATAGACAAGTCTCTCCTACACAAAATAAAGATAGAATCCAAGTATGGTAAGTGGTCCCAACCCATTGAGTATGAAAAATCTACTTTGATTGGAAAAAAATTAACATTTTGAGTCATACATTAGAATATTTTACTCTAGCACATCCGTCACCCCAATTTCCAAAAGTGGTCTAGTCTAAGAAACCCCCTCCTCCCTACCCACCACTTTCCCAACCAAAGTCCTCACTCCCTCCTCCCCTCGAACCCCTATTTCCCCTATCAAAGATCCTATAGTCCCCACCATGGAGGCTCAACCCACTTTAGAGGCTTTACGAAATCCTTGTATCCCGTCCCCCATTTTCATCCCCTTTCAAAGATTTCCCCCAAGATCCCTCTGGCTAACCCACTGCTAACTCTTTCCACCCCTACTATTATGACATAGGAAATCCTTATTATCCTAGGTTACATTGATATGAACTTACTAGAAATATTACTCATTGAACCCTCTCCCCTTTATGATGTTTAATTTTTTTGTAATCAAGGACATATTCATATGACCAATCCTATTCCCACTATAAAAGGTAGTATATAGGTTCTAAGTGACCCACCTAAGCTAATATGGTCTCCTAATTATAAATCTGAGAAAGGATTTTTCTCATCCAACCTATCCCTTCCCTAGGGGTATTTTATATCCCATACCCAAAGACTCGATTGGTAATGATAGAGACAAATAATAGGTGAAATGATCTACTTCCTCTATTCCCAAACTGGCTATCAAGTCATAAGAGGATAAATGGATTCTATTTAAAGATAAAAAGGGAAGGAATAAAATAGTGGTGGGTAAACCACCAAGATCATCAAGGAGAGTTTTTAACCTCTCAACTAGGAAAAGGAAACTACCAATGAGATAGTGAAATAGAATCATAAGACCCTTAAAAGTCACTTAGTTAAGTTAAAAAAATGAATATCATTTTATGGAACATAAAAGGGATCAACAACCCTACTAAATAAAGTTTGGTCATAAACATGCAAAATAAACACAACCCTCTAGTAGTTTTATACCAATAGACTAAGATATTTGAGTTTATCCTTAACAATTTTAGTGATAAATTATGGTTCAAATCAAGATGTACCAACATGATCTCCTTAGGGGCACCAAGAGGTCTATAGGTACTCTAGAACACCTAATGCCTTGATGGAGAAGTTATAACTAATATCAATAACCACATAGTTGTCATCTTCAAAGATAAAACTAGTAAGGAAAAATGGATCCTCTCCAACATTTATGCTCCTAACACTACATCTAGGCAAAAGAAACTATGGGAATAACTATTGATTTTTAAGAAACTATGAAAAGTATTAAATTATGTCAAGAGACTTTAACTTACCTTTAAATACATCACAAAATAAAGGTGGAATTCTAGACTTCACAGAAAGTATGGTTGACTTGTACGACTTCATCATAAGTGTCAAATTGGTGGATCTCAACCTCAAAGAAAACCCCTTCACCTAGAACAATATAATAATGGAGGATGACCTCATCCAAGTAAGGTTAAATAGATTTTTGGTCTCTCTTAACTAGGATTTACATTTCCTTATCACTCTCTCTTCCTTGCTAAGAATCATTTCAGATCACAACCCAATCATCTTTGAAAGAGAAAAGATTTCCAAATACATAAATATGATTTTTAGATTTGAGAGCATGTGGATTAATCATCCATATATCCATAACTCAATTATATAATGGTGGAGGGAACTTATTTTTAACACTGGCATGTTCATCTAGGCCAAAAAACTCAAGCATATCAAAAACAAACTCAAAGTGTAGAATAAAAAAGTTTTTAAGAAAATATTCATCCAAAATAATACCTTACTAGATAACCTTTGTATCCTAAAGGAACAAATAAAAACCCATAGATATGATGAAAACCTAACCAATACTGAGAAGAATTTCCTAACCTCCTGCCATAACCTAGAAGCTAAAGAGGAATCATTCTAGAATCAAAAGTCTAGATGCACCCAGTCGAAGGAAGGGGATATGAAATTTTTTTTCCATAAAATTGCATCCAAAAACATAAATTCTAACATAATCTCCAAACTTATCCAAGATTATGTAACTAAAATTAGAGATGAATAAATTATAAATGAAGAAATCAATCACAACTTTAAAAGCCTATTAAAATAAATAGGCTCTGCTAACTTTTAGATGAAGCATAGTATTTTTTAAAACCTCTCAATTAAATAATCATGAA
The DNA here is from genome assembly GCA_037957365.1 of Torreya grandis. NCBI lineage: Eukaryota > Viridiplantae > Streptophyta > Pinopsida > Cupressales > Taxaceae > Torreya > Torreya grandis. The sequence continues at coordinate 208,301 of JARHVA010001968.1, read as the reverse complement.
ATCTACAAATTAACCTACATAGAGGAGGTAATATATGTGTTCCTATCCATGGAAGGAATCAAGACCCCTGGCCCCGATAATTTCCCCCCACTCTTCTTCTAAAGATTCTGGGACATCATCCACTTAGAGGTAGAGGTCATAGTCTATGAATTATTTTAGGATAAAACTATCCTAAAGGAGTTGAATAATATTTTATTGGTCCTCATCCATAAGAAACCATGATGAAATCAACTAAAATATTTTAGACTCATAAGCCTTTGCTTCACTATATACAAGATGATCACAATTATCTCTAACCAATGCTTGAATGGATCATCACAAATAAACAAGGTGATTTAGTGATGGGTAAGTAGATCAATGATGGAATCATAATTGTTCATGAAACACTTCATTCAGTTCCCAACTCCAATAAGGAAGTTATGTTCCTCAAAATTGATATGAATAATTCCTACTATAGGTTTTCTTAGAGCTTTCTAGATAAGGTGATAAACAAGATTAGATTTGAAGTAGATATTAGGGGATTGATCCACAGTTGCATATCCACACCCATGTACTTAATCCTAATTAATATGGTTCCTAAAGGATTATTATCTAATATCCAAGGGTTTAGAAAAGGTGATCCTTTTTATCCTTATTTATTCATTTTAATGTATAAAACTCTAGGCAAAAGTTTGCAAGTAGTTAGAGAACAAAGCATAATTAAGGAGATGAAGATAACCCAAAACAAAATCCTATTAAGGCACAATCATTTTTTATATGACACTTTTATCCTTGAATATTTTTTGGTGGGTGAATCAAAATCCTTCAAATTCATTCTTGTGGACTATGAATAGGTGTCAAGATAATGCATTAAATTCAACAAAATCTCTACATTCTTCTTGAATACCCTACCTTCCCTCCAAAAAAGATTAGAAAGTATATTAGGATGTAAAATAAGTAATATACCCTCAACATACCTTGGCATGCTATTTTTTTTAGGAAAGATGAAAATGAAATTATGAAACCTGTTGATTGATTGAATCCATAAAAAAATGTTAGGTTGGAAAGGAACTCTACTTTCATAGGTAGGCAAGCTCCAAATCCTCAAAATCTCCTTGTAAAGTATATGAATCTACTTCATGACCCTTTTTGTATCCCTAGAAAGATTATATAGAGAATATATACAATTTATAAAAATTTCTTGTGTAGGGGCACAAAAGATAGATTCAGATTCCCATTAATGGCCTATGAAAATTTTTGTCTCCCCAAGGCCCTTGGAGGACTCAGGCTAAGTAGAATTAAATGAATGAATAAAAATCTCACCACAAAATTTGTGTTGAAAATAACAAAATAATAAAACCATTGGAATAAGATCATCAAATAAATTTAATTGAAGGGAAGGGATAAAGATAGCCTTCTTTGGGAAGAGGGCCCCTTATATGGTTCTACCTTCTAGGAAGCCTTCTTAAGCTCAAAATCCCTACTTAAGAAGGGAAGCATATGGAAGGTTAGAAATGTAAAAAAGGTTAACTTATACAAATATCTTTGGTTTTCAATCTTTTTTTAGGCCTCCTCTCCCCTTGTAACATCTTAAGGGATACCTTTAAAACCTCCATATGCCGTAAGGTTAAGGACTAGTAAACTCCCTCATAAGGAAGAACAAAGTGAAAGATCACGTCTTTAGAGACAAAAAATGTGTAAGTTTCCTAAGAAATTTAAAATATCAATTATAAAGTTCATAAAATTAATATTATGGTGTTCTCAAAGGAATATTCCCTTCTCTAGTTGGTGGAAGATAGTGGGTAATCTTGGAGAAGTCAATTTTCTTGGTTAACCTAAATTAGGTGGAAGATTAGAATTATCAGATAAAATTTTGGATAAAGCACTGAATCCCTAAGGTAAACACCATTTTATATATTAAAACCCAAGATAAAATCCTTACTATGAATAATCTATCCAAACATTATATTATAATTTCTAATACATGTGTCTTTTACAAATCTGCACTATAATCTATGACCCACCTTTTCCTTGATTTCCCCTTTGGGTATTCATTCTATAATATCCTCCTTCATACCTTCAACATGTCATGGGATAAACCCATATCCATTATTTATCTCATCATCTACTGAAAACCCCCTTGGAATCTCCCATCCTTGATTTTACATTGGTCCCTAGCCCTTCCCCACTTCTTCTGACAAATATAGTCTACCATGAATGCCCATATTTTTTATCATAAAAGTTACAACCTTTTGATATTTTTATATAGGTTATAGCATACTATTACTAATAATTAGCATGTGGTGATACCTAATGATAATTTTTTTGTCTTTGAGGCGAAAGAGATTATCCTAAACAAATGGAATATCACCCCCTCCTCCCAAGACCAATCTGGATAGAAGCCTCATGAAATGGGAATGCCCCCAAGATGGATGAAGATAAATTTTGATGGAGAATCTAAGGGTAATCAAAGTAATACAAGTGGTGGATGTGTTATCATGGATGAGTTATGGGCTACTATTATAACCTATGTAAGACTAATGGGGGTATAAACCAACCATGTGGCTAAGGCTAAAGCTACCCTTTGGGGCATCTAGTTGGCAATCCATATCAACATACCCAAGTTAGAAATTTAAGGATATTTTTATAACATAATCAACACCCTCTAAGGTAAGGTGAACCCCTCCTACTCTATTATTCAAATCATTGATGATGTTATTATTTTTCTTTAGTCAATCAGTGTATGCTCAATTATCCACATATACTAGGAGGGAAATGTAGTTTAAAATGATGTTGTAAGCATTGGAGATTCTATCCCAAATTTATCTAAGTGGGTTGTCCCATTTAATAAAACCCTTATCTCTCCCCTTATCACTCATGATTTGTACATTTAATCCTTTCATCCAAGTGGTGAAGACATATGTGCAAGAGATGATCATGCCTAAGAGAATCCTAGTTCACACTAAGTTTCATGATTATGACACTAATTCAAAATTTGGGGATGAAGTCCATCATTCCAAAAATCATCTTAGTAATAATAATTGGAAAAACAAAATAAAATAATATCAAGCTACTATTTAACACTATAATTTTCATCATCATATATATAAAAAGAATAGACTCATGGGGCAAGATAGGGATAGGTGTGAGTCATTCTCTTGTGCTCAAGTCTAGATGAACTGTAAAGTTTGGAGGAAGCTAGAAAAGGGGGGATTACGTTTTTATTCTCTATATTTAAGGTCATGATGAGTTATTGGCCAAGGATTTTGATATGGGATAGAAATAATAATAGGTTAATTTTAGAGGCATTAGGGTTGATGTCACTATCATGTCCTTTTAAAGTTACCAAATCCTTCAAGGAAAAATGATGAAAGTAATATTTAATGAAATAATTTTTTGATATGGACCTTGTGTTTCAAATTAAAAAAAGGATTACCTGGGGCTGACCTTCCAAGGAGGTGGCCTGATCTATGCCTTTTATTTCTATGAGTGTATCTCTTGTTATGGAAAAGAGAAACTAAGTATAAGTATGGTTGAAAAACCTAATTGATAATGCACATAAAGAAATTAGAATATTTTGAAGAGCTTCTCTTTTGCTTGGGAGGATGACCTATAAATAAGAAAACACTAAAGAAAACTTTTTTGTTAGATAAATAGTTGAGTGGATTACCTCGTGATAGCTAGATCCTAGAAGTGATAGCTTCTTTAGGGGATATCAATACACACATTTTAAATAATTAAGTTCATAAATAGAAAAGAATGGTACTTGCATCAATGAATAAAAGGGTACTAAAATTGAATACAAGAAAAGCTTACTAATAAATATGTTAGAAATGATTAGATTATTAATAAAATAATTAATATTATTGATAGAGTGTTGGGGTATTCTTCAAAAAATTAGAAAGGGGTCTACAAATAGGTAGGGACACAAAAAATTAGTTTTGGTTGGGTGTAGGTGGGTGAAATTAGCTTGTTGGTTTTTGGTTCCATAGTGACCATCAATGATTAAGGGAAATATCAATGGTTGATGTGAATATTGGTGGTTAAGATGACCATCAACAATTGGGTAGACCATTGGCAATTGATTGAATCATCAATGGTTATTGTGTGAAGATCTAGGTTGGTAAATTGCTAATTAATGAGATCCAAAAGATGGATTCTAAGAGGTGGGTAAGGCCTAGGTTGATTATTAAATGGAAATAAATTAAATGAATATTGAGAATCAAGTGATTATCTTACTATAGGTATATTGGGTGGATTGTTGAGGTAGTTAATCTATTGGTGGAATCTAGCTTGATTCTGACAGAGTAACAGTACTAAAAGTCTTGATGGAGAGGTATTGACAAATTTACTCTCTAATGTGATTTTTGAATTGTTGGATTGTTGATGATAATTGACATAAAAAATAAATTCCTACATACATAAGCTCTTGATGATAATTATAGATGGATTTTCACCTCCCAACTCCTCTTCTATTATAGGCATAAATAAGAGGTGGAAGTGCAGGTTTAACTAGGATATCTAATTATAAATTGTCTATGCAAATACTCAAAATAGGATTTAGATAAGCTATAATTATAAAATAAAAGTGGATGGTTTACATTCCTTTGGTTAGGGAGGTGGACCCTAACTATTGATGGTTAGGGTGATTGTCGGTAGTTACCCTAACTATCAGTGGTTGAGTTCTAAGGGTAAAAAGGGTTATAAGGCAAAGTTAATCTAGTTAATTTAAATTAACTATGGGTGAGATTGGTTAGGTTTTAGGGGGTTATATTGGTTCTGAGAGGGTCCCAAGGTGGTTAAGGGCTATTTCCACATTTGCAATTATGGTGTGCATATTTTTTATGTCTACATTCTACCCCTTTTTATTATGTGGCTTGAAATGAGGAAGATGGAAAATAAAAATTAATTGTTAGGTTAAAGGTCTACTAATTTCCTCAAGTATGGGAGGTGGTGATTTCCCCTTAAACTAGGATGAGATGAGGTAAAAACCAAATTAGGTATGGGTTTGATAAGGTATGTGAGGGTGAGGATAAAAGTAGATGATAGGTTGGGAATAAGGGTGCAAACAAGCATGTGAAGTAAAAAAATAGGTGTGATATTCTAGATCATGCAAATACAAAGTTACCATAGGTGAAAATAATAAAGTTTAGTACTACAAGACAAGTGACTAGTATACCATGTGACCACATTCTAGGCATAGTATTTGGGTACACCTATTAATCTCCTAGACAAGGTCAGTGTTTCCAATGGGTATCTAAGGTAGGAAGTACTCCCATAGAAAACATAGATAGGTCAAGTGTTGTGGGCATTTGAGTTAGGAAGTGCTCCTAAAAGACACAAGAAGGTTAGGTAAGCATGAGGTGGTGATAGGTTAGTGGTGTTTGAATGGGGTGCCCCAATTCGGTGTACCACATGGTATAGTTTGGTTGAAGATACATGGATGCGATTATGGTTATGATCATGGTTATTGCTTATGTTGGTAATGGTTATGGTTATTTTTATGGTTATGTTAAAACACATGAGATAGGTTAATTAAAAACCATAGATGGGAGAGTAGAGAATATAATCAAGAGATAAACATCATAATAAAAATATCAACTAGTCATGATAGGTTAGAAAGAGGGCATGATGCTTATTCATTGAAAAGAACCAAAAAAAAAACAAAGTTGGATTGATTTAATGAACATAAGCCCTTTGAATGCTTTGCATGAGTGTTCATTAGTTGGTTAGAAAACTGTCTTGACCACATAATGTCAAGAAAGATAAAAAAATCCCTTACATATTAGTGTAAAGGGGAGATGGGTGAAAATGAGACCCTATTGGAAGACTGGTAAGCCTCCATTATAGGTATCCAAAAGACCATGGTAAATAATTCTATGATAAGATATGTAGATTGATCGATGTAGTAAGTCTACTTATGGAAGATGATTATGGGTTATACCTTATCTTATTGTTTGAGATCTGATTACAACTTTCAAGATTATTTTTCTTTTATTTTGATTGTGATAATGGATCCCTAACAAATTATTATATGTGGGAAGTTGATCAATGTGAGAAGCTTCCAATAAATTTATATGCTTTTTGAAAAATGCTTAATCAATGATCCAAAACTTGAAAGTATTGGTTGAAGAATATTTTAAGAACACACAAATAATAATGTTATCTCTAAGAATAGATGTTTTATTACTCAAAATTGTAGATACAACATATGCCTATCTCTAAGAAGAGATGTCTATTTTCATTTTTGAGATACATATCTATCTATATCTATTTTTAAAGGTAGGAGAAGGATGTGGAAGGTCACCAATATTGAGGGAGATGAAATGGTTCAACTTCCATGAATTACAATAATAAAAAATTCAATATATTACTATTTTTAGAAACTTACTATTTTTAGACTACCCTACTAAAATTGAAATTTGGGGAGCTTCCATTTAGTTTTTGGGGGTCAAAAAACATTGATCAAAGATTGTACCATCTCATGTTGTTCCCCTCATTATTAGATTTACAATGGTTTAAATAGGGATTCAAACAGAGCTATGGTGTAAAATTTATGGCTCTTGAAAGTTCTACCACCAATTGGGGTAGGACCAAATTGTTTCCTAAAGTGTTGCTTAGATCATTACCTGAAGTGTTATCTAGATCACTCAACCATATTTTGAAGGATTGGTCTAAGTTTATGTGTTGTGCTTAATACTTTTTTATCACTATCCTTTAAGGGATCAGTCCACCTTACATTTTGGTAATTTACAATAAAATTTTAATAGTTTTCCTTCAAGGGATCAGTTTGTAAATGCTAGGGATGACCCATGATTACTAGTGATAAGGATTTTGTTATTTGGCTTTTATTTTTCTTGGCATAGACTTGTTTATGTTGGATTAGTGGTTCACCTTCATGGAAACAAAACTAAGAGTAAAATATGGTTAGTTAAGTGTAAAGAGGATTAGTTGAAAATGATCATGAGAAATCATCCTATGAAGTCATGGAAAGTACCATGAGAAACATGCCATGGGTAGAGTTATGATACCCATTATTCAATATTAGGATAACGCCAATGATAGATAATCACATGGTTCATATTTAATTGATTGTCCCTAAAGTAGGGAGATGAATGTGGTCGATCTTAAGTTAGATAAAAGGTGAACTTGATCCTTTTTAACAAAATAATGGATGTAGATGTGAAGCATTGAGAGGATCAAATTTTGGGTGGCCTTCAATAGAATACAACTGGTGATCTCGTAATCCATACTTATGGGTTATGATATAAGGTCTAAGCCAATTGAAATAAAATTTGCCCTGCTTACTTTTCTCCATATTTGTGACATGTTGATTATCCTTTAGGATGTCTTCAATGTTGAATTATCACATTTTGAGGTGATTATTATCAGCATGTTTGATGTTCTCTTGGTAGACATGTAGATGGTTGAGGGCTGTTAGGTGATGTTCATCGAGTAGCTCAAGTTGGGTTAAACAATGTTGATGATAATCATTGTTTGAAACAAGATCCTAAAAAGATATGTAAAGGGAGGGGATTTAGAATTTGAGAGGTAAGATAACCTCTACTCTAAATAAAATAAAAAATGAGGTAGCACCCATAATGGTTTTAATGTTGGTGGGATATGCCAACAAGGTGAAGGAGATGTGTAGATGTAAATCCTAACCTAATTTATTGACCATTTTAGCTAGCATGTTATTAAGAGTTTTATTAGAGGCTTCCACTTATCCATTCACTTGAGGGTGATAGGTTAGTAAAAAATTAACTTAATGCTAAATGCATCACCTAGACACTAGACTTGCTTGTTCTTAAATGAATTACCATTGTCGATGATAATCTTATGAGGGAAACCAAAGTGATAGATGATGTGATGGTTGTTAAAGTCAATAATCTTCTCTTATTTGGTCAATATTCAAGGAATATCCTCTACCTATTTTGTAAATTCCTCAATTGTGGTGATAATCAAATGGTGTCACTATGAGGAATAAGGATTAATTTCCCTAATAAGGTCTAGGCCCCATTGTGAAAAAGGCTAAAAATTAGTGGAAACATGAAGGCTATGGCTAGGTGTGTGATGCAAATTAGCATGTTGTTGACACTTGACACACTTTTTCATATAATCACAACAATCTTGGCTAAGGGTAGGACAGTAATATCTAATATGGATGATGTCCTTAGCAATAATGAGGCCACTAGAATGACCCACACAAATACCATCATGTGTTTCTTTGATAGCATGAGAGGCTTCATGATTACATAGGTAATGAAAGAGGAAGCCATCAAAGCCATGTTTATAAATAATCCTTCCCATAATGGTATAGCATGAGGTACTCTAAATAAATGCTCTTTGATCATTCCTAGAAAGGATAGAGGGAATAATTCCAAGGTTTAGGTAGTCAAAGGTTTGTTGGTACCAACATTCATATTGGGTCTCCTCTACATTGAAAATGGTGGGAGAATATGGCTAGACATAGGATAGTTGGGTAAACCTATTAATAATAATAGAAAACTTATATTTTGAGGGTAAACATAAGATCTACGAGGTAAGGGAAGCCATGGTGTCCGCAAACTTATTAGTAGATTATAAGGTTGATTAGATGTGGTAATATTTTAATGATGCTAGGAGTTTGTCAATTAGTTTCTTGTAATATTAAAAACATCATTATTACACTGGTAAGAGACATTAATTTTATTAACCACAAATTGGAAGTCATAAAATATATTGATTATTTTGACTCTGAGGGTGAAGGTGGTCTAAAGGCCTATCACTAGGGCTTCATACTCAGCCACATTGTTGGTACATTCAAAATCAAGATTGAAGGATATATGAAGAGGTTCACCATCAAAGGGGATAATGAATATAACTATTCCACCTAGACATTGACATTTTTATATGCCAAAGAACATGGTGACTTGGTAGGTGAAATTCACTTGAGATAGGGTCATGATGGACTTATCGAGGGGAACTCAAGGAGAGGAGGTTAATTATCTGCTAATGGCACTCTAGTTAATTTATTGGTAATAAATTTCCCCTTAATTGAATTCTTTTGGATTAATTCAAGGTCAAACTCTACTATAATCATGAACCACTTGGCCATACAGTAGTTTTGGTATGGCTTGGAGTGCATGTACTTGAGTGGGTTGGTGTTGGTAATGACATATATTTTATGGTTAAGAATGTAGTGGAAAATCTTGGTGGTCACAAAGACTATAGATAAATAGAGTTTTTGTGTATGAGTGTACTAAGTATCATATTTTACAAGCATGTAACTAATATATTGAACAACTTGCTCTCTATGTTATTCATCTTAGTGAACTAGTATTGAACCTAGGGAATAATCGGTGGTAGAGATATATAGGTAGAAAGGTTGGTCATACTTGGGAGGGGTAAGGATAAGTGGTGATAAAAGGTAATATTTAAGAGAATCAAAGGCATTTTGATAATTTTTATTCCACTTGAAAGAGACATCATTCTTCATAAGGTGGTAGAAAGGTTGGCACTAGTCCAAAAGCTGAGAAATGAAATGACAAATATATTGAAGCTTACCTTGTAAGCTATGGAGTTGATTGAGGTTGGTAGGAATAAGAATGTCTAAGATTAATTTTATTCTAGTTGAATCAACTTTGATTCCATGAAGGGATAAAATAAATCCAAGAAGATTTCTTAAAAAGATCCCAAAAATGCACTTATTAAGGCTAAGATGGACATGTTAGTGGATAAGTCACTCAAAGAGGATCTTAAGAACAACTAAGTGATCCTTTCAAAATTTGGATTTTTTGAGAATGTTTTCCACATAGTCCTCTATAATATTATGGATTAGGTCATGGAAGATGTAGGTCATAGAATTTTGTTAGGTTGAAATAGTGTTATTTAACCTAAAAGGCATGAATCTATAGTAAAAGGTCCTCTAAGTGGTGGTAAAATAAATTTTGTGCTGATCTATGTGGGTGATTAATATCTAATTATAACCTAAAAATCCATCCATGAGAGATAATATATTATGGTTGGCTATAAGATCAAAAACCTAGTCAACTCTATGTAGAGGAAAGTCATCTTTGGAATAGGTGAGGTTGAGGTCATAAAAGTCCACATAAATGTGTATTCCTCTTGTGACTTTAGTTATAGGTACAACAGTTGAGACCTATTGGGGTTAGTCAATAGGTTGAATAAAATTGATAGATATGAAATGATAAATATCTTCTTTAATGAGAAGGGATATGAAAGGATGCATATGTCAAAGGTTTTCCTTGAAAGGTTTGGCATCATAGTGGGTGACTATGTTACAGGTAGGAATAGTGGGGTTGATCCCAGGCATATCACTATAAGACCAAGTAAAGGATATGTTATAGTCTTAGAGGAAAGAGGGGAAGTCTCAATGTTTCTCAGTATATAGTGATTGGTCAAGTTTCATAATATGAGGGTTATCTAGAGTACCCAGTTTGATATCTATGTTGCCTTCATTCAATATGGTTAAAATCTCAAGAGGAAGGGATTTATCGATCAAATAATCTAGGGAACCAAGGTAGTTGACAATGGAATCATCATCTTACACTAGATAGTGTTAATGGTAATGATGGGGAGAAGTAGAGATCAACTTGTACAAGATCATATTTGTCAAGGTCTTATGAATTTGTTGAAGGATAACTCTCTAGATGGATTTGGAGGCATTAGATTGGGAGGCACCTAAGATAGACACCTTGGGTTTGATCAAGGATGGATATGGTTGGGTGAAGTTTGGTTAGGATTTTAAAGATGGATATGTCTAAGGAATGGACACTTTTGGTTTCTCATTATCCTTTTACTATGATTTATTGACCACATTGATGGTGGGATAGAAGTAGAGGTTGAGATAGAGGATTGGTTAGATTCATCTTCACTCCAAGGTGAGAGTGGAGTAGTGGGTAAGTGTTAGGTAGGTATGGTGGGTGGTTGGATCGATAAGCAGCTCATAAGAGGTTCATCTATTAATAGATCATCCTCATCATAAAGCTAGTGGATAATGGTTTGGAAAGAATTTTAGTTCTTTATATCATGGTTGCGTATCCTATGATAAGAACACATGTGGTTATAAATGGACCTATGGATTTTGAGGCTAAAGGGTCAAAGGGCCTGATAAGAAGTAAGGCTAAATAGGAAGTCTACAATAACCTATAGAGGATGGATGAGTATGACTCAACTAAATGTGGTAAAGGTGTAGTAGTTTGGCTTTGTTGGTTAGAGTAAGAGTTTTCTTAGAAATAGATTTGATATTAGGTGTATTGGGTAAGGTGGTACACTTAGTTTATGGATTTGGTTTAGGTGAGGGGATTGATGAGCTAGAGGTGGAAGATTGCAAGGTAGGTAGCTTACATATTTGTGGCATAGAAAAAAGAGGTGCATTAGATAGAAAATATGAAGGCATAATCAAGAGAGGTGGTGGGGTTTTAGTAGAGGTAATTAGTATCCTATTTAAGGTTAAATGATGAGGCCCTAAGATAAAGGGCAAGGTTGAGGGAGGCAAAATTTAGGCCTTCCGGCCTTTATGTGGCTTCACCTCATTAGTTTCTTTGGTCTGACATTTGGTTAGTGAGTTTGAATGGGTTAGGTCCACTTTGACAAATGGGTGAGTAAGGCTCAGTGTAGGGAGGATACCAAGATTCTTAGCAAACCTAGTTATGATGATAGGAGAGATCTTGAATACTTGGGTCTTGATTGACTTAAGCGGTAGGGAGTTCATCATTTTGGTGGAGGTCTTAGTTGATTGGCTAGAGGGTTTGGTAATTTGGGTAGATATGGTAAGGGGTTAGTTAATGGAAGTGTTGGGTTGGTAAAACTGAGAAAAGATTGGAGGCTCTAGTCATGTAATATAAGGGAAACCTAATTTATACCAAAAGGTGGCTCAATCCATGTCAAGGTTAGAGTTAAACTCTAATTTTTGCACTAGCCTAAAGAAGGGTTTATATGTTGTTTTGATTCCTTGAAGGGTGGGACTAAAATATAGGCCTCTAGGTGGAGACACAGGGATAATAACCCCATCCTATTCCTTAATTAAAGGATGTCAGGCTAAAATAGATGGTTCCTCTATGGGAGAAGTAGACATAGGGTTTTTCTCCTTAAGAATGATCTCTGAAGGGAAATTAGTTTTCTTGATAATTAAACATGAAGGTGAGGTGGTGATGGTTAGTTGTTCTAGTATATTAGTTAAAAGGGTGGCCAATGGCTCTACTACCTAAATAATTAGAGGGAGGGGGATGGTATTTCCTTAGTTTGAGTGTCCAAAAAAATGGAAGGTGACTCTACCACCTTAAGAAGTAGAGGTGGAGGATTGGAAGATTAGGTACTAGGAGGTTCTGTAATGATTAGATCAAGGACTATGTTAATTATATGGGTGTTGTGAGAGAATTCGATGTTTTTTATCTCATTCTTGGTATGATTATGGTTTTGGAAGGTTTTCATGAATATATCAAGGGTTTGGTTTGATGATGCATTGGGTTTATCCAATGTAATCTCTGCCTTGTCAATGAGGGATTGAATAAGGCTCTTGAAAGTGTTTCACCTACTAATATCATGTCCTATTACCCTATGAAAGGCAAATTAGTCATTATCATTATTCCAAATAGGTACATGATGAGAGGAGTCAAATTGTTGGGGTGTTTTGATAGGAGGAAGTTGAATGATATTGGATTTCAATAAATTCTCCAAGATTGAATCATAAGATTCTCCAAGTGGAGTGAATTATTTTTGGGTGTTCTAATTTTGGTTCTTCAGATTTTTTTTTGAGGAACTATAAGATTTTGATTGGTTGATAGATAGTGGAGGATTATATTTAAAGACAACTACATTCATGGTTACCTTAATCTTGGTATTGGTATTGGCTTAGTTTATTAGCTAGGAGGAGGAATATTCATTGGTTTTATAGGTTGAGTTCTTATTCTTAATCTTGTTCTTAAGCTTAAGCTCCTTTATCAATTGATAGGTTCTCCAACTTATGTGCCATGATAAAATATTCATTAACATTTTTGATGATTTAGACATGTAGGGTAGATGAGATATGCTTGGCACATGCCTAAGCAAAGATATCTAATAGTTTAGGTTGAGGTAGGGAGAAGGATAGATGGTTGATAAGGCTCCTCCAAAAAGCCATAAAATTGGTAATAGATTCATCTTCAAACTACCAGATAGAATAAAGGTCAATGATAGACACCTCAAAAATATTGATCAAAAATTGGTCCAAGAAGGTTTGGGCCTATTGGGTAATGGAGAAGATGGAATGTTTGGGTAAGGCACTATACCAATCTAGGCCAAATTAGATAGAGACATGGGGAAGGAGTGGAGGATAAGGGAATCATCATAAGTGATGAGATAATAATCATGCTTGAATGCCCTAAGGTATCATTAGGGATCCACCTTTGAAACTAAGAGAGTTTGGGAAGTTCCTAATGGGGAGGATATGGCTTAATAAGTACATATGGATGGATACGTTCATTACAGATTTGGTCATATGATAAGATGTTGTGATCACTCAAGATGGAACACTCTAAGGTGGTCATCTTTTCCATACACATCTTCATTATTCAGCTTAGGTTTGTATACCTGAAGGGTTATAAGATGCATATTTTTATGGTGGTTAAGAGACATATGGGTAGTGGGTAGAAGGTTGGGAGGATACGACATATGAGTAAGTGGATGTCAATGGTTAGGTGAAAGACATATAAGGGTAGGTATAGATATGGAGTTGGGTAGTGGGTACATGCCTTTTTAGATTAGGGATATAGCCAAAGGTTGGTCTAAGGCATGATTTTTGGATAAGAGCAGTAGTTGGGTTGATGATGAATGAAAAGATGGTAACCCTCCTACTAATTGGTGGTAGGGTAGAGGGTATGGACACCATAATTATTTGAAGTGGAGTGGTGTTTGACTAGTTTAAGGTAGCTAAAGGAAGGCTAGTAGTGGTAGAGGTTGGTACTCCTAGAGTGGGAGGTGGTTGTTAGGAGTGGAAAGTATAAGGCCAGTGGTATTTTGGGTGGGTTAGTTTTTAATGGTCGTCTTAAAGGGGTTTTTGGTTGATGAGGAATCTTGGATAATCAATGGTTATGTAGTGACCATGGAAATAGAGGTACTCCCCATGATATAAGGGGCATTCCATAAAGTGGATCTATAGATGGAGCCAGATTTGGAATATGGTAAGATGTGGTTGTAAGGTAATGTTACAAGGCTACAAGATTATTGTCTAAGAAAGAAGCAAAATATGTATCTCCTTGAGGGACCTCTTAAGGGAAGGTAGGACTTTTTGAGGGGTGAGGAGAGTCTACTAGTTTGAAAATGTAATCCATGGATGAAGAGGTAGTTGACTTGGTGGTGGGTTTTTCTCTACAAGGTCTCTTCATTACTGGTGAGTGAGAGCCATACAAGATAATAGAGATAGAAATCAAAAATATCCTTTCCACTCAAAACAAAGACAAGACTAAAAAATGATCAAAGAAATCAAACTAGACTCTAGAAGATACATTAAGCCTTAGAGTTTTGATTAATCTTTCTGTTGGCTTATGCCTTAACACAATTTGTGACTAAAATTGGTTTAAAGAGTAGGTAATAAAAAATAAATATAATGTTAGGTTTAGGTTGTGTTTAGGAACTCAAAAATAATTTGTATTAGAATTAATAAGTGGATTGGTATTAGGACCTACCCCCTCACTTCACACAACATATTGATAAGGGTGTCACATGCTTAGCCATAATATATTGATATCTAGAGATTATAATCAACTAGAAAGATGAGTTGGTCCTCCACTTGGTAATGACCTCCAAGTAGGATCATAAAGGGTAAGGTTACTGCTAGTTGATGAAATCCTAGTCAGATCTTATCTCAAGTTTATTTGGTGTTTAATTAATGAAAGTGGTTTGGTGTAGGTGTGTGCAATAAAGAGTGAAGCTATGATAGATTAATTTGCCTTGAAGTTAAGCTATGTGAACTAACATTTCAATGAATTGATGTATGCACTAATTTTAATCCCAAAAGAAACTTTTGATTTCATTAATGAAGAAGTAATAAGGAGAGAATGCAAGAAATCAATAACTTGAGTAAAGACACAAGGGTCCCACTGGGTATTCTAGAATGTTTCAATGAATTTTTTGCTTATTATGAAAAAGAGAAACTAAGTATGGGTATGGTTGAAAAAATTGATTCATAGTGTATGCATAAAAATAAGATTATGAATATCTCCTCTTTAGCTTGGGAGGATAACCTATAGATAATAAAGCATGAAAGCAAACTTGTTTGTTAGACAACTAGTTGAGTGGATTACTTAGCGATAGATAGATCCCAAAATCAAGAGATTTCTTAGGGGATGTTAATCCACACATTTTAAATAATTAAGTTCATAAATAAAAAATAAATTTACTTGCATCAATGAATCAAAGGGTACTGAAACTGAATACAATAAAATCTTGCTAATAAATATGCTAAAAATGATTAGATTAGAAATAAAATAATCAATACTAATGTTAGAGGGTTGGGGTATGCTTCAAGGGGTCTATAAATAGGCAAGCACATATAAAATTAGGTTTGGTTAGGAGTAGCTGGGTGAATTAGCTTACTATTTTTTAGTACCATAGTGACCATTAGTGGTTGAGGTAACTGTCAGTAGTTAAGGTGAATGTCAATAGTTAAGCTGATCATTGATAGTTGGGCAGACCATCAAAGGTTATTGTGAGAAGATTTGGGTTAGTAAATTATGAATTGATGAGATCTAAAAAATGGATTTTGAGAGGTAGGTAAGGCTTGAGTTGATTATGAAATGAAAATAAAGTAAATGAATATTGGGAATCAAGTACTTATCTTACCAAAGGTCAATTGGGTGGAAGGTTGAGGTAGTTGATCTATTGGTGGAATCTATCTTGATTCTAATAGAGTAATGGTACACAAATTCTTGATGGAGAGGTGGTGATAAATTGACTCTCTAATGTGATTATTGAATTACTAATGAGGATTGTTGATGATGATTGACCTACAAAAAAAACTCCTAGATACACAAGTTCTTGATGATAATTATAGATGGATTTTCATGTCCTAGATCCTCTTTTCTTATTGGCATAAGTGAGAGGTGGAAGTAAATGTTTAACTAGGATCTTTAATTATAAATATTCCATGCAAAGACTAACAACAAGATTTAGACAAGCTATAATTAGAAAATCAAAGTAGATGGTTTATATGACTTTGGTTAGGGAGGTGGACCTTGACCATCAACAGTTACCCTAACCATCAGTGGTTGAGTGTCAAGGGTGAAAAGGGTTATAAGGTAAGGTTAAGCTAATTAAGTTAAACTGACTAAAGGTGAGTTTAGTTAGGGTTTGAATGGATAGGTGGGTTTTGAGAGGGTCCTAAGCTGGTAAATGGATATTTTCACATCTGAAATTATGGTGTACATATTTTTAGTGTCTACACCTTTAGGTAATGAGATATATAACTCTAGAAGTAAATTTTATGCATATATTGTTGCATCACTTTTTGATTTTAAATCACTTCAAAGGTCACTACATAAATCTCCCCTATTATCTTCTTATGTCCCTAGAATCCTCTATTTTGATCTTCAAAGATAAGCCCTTTTCTGACCTAATTCACCAATGGTTGATTTTTATTTTAACCAAGAAATAGATACTTGTAAGGAGTAATGAGATTAACCTTGAGTATAATATCAAGTTTAATATCTTGGGGTAGGCCCTAGATAACTCAGATGAAGATAAGAAGGAAGAATCATCTCCTTCCCCCTACCTAATTTCTTATCCCTAAGTAGTTAGGAAGAAATAATAAAGAAGTCTTGTAACTCTCCTAATTAGGAGAGGAATATAGGAAAGAAATTTAGAAAAATATTGGTGTTATCCCAAGGTATTGAAAACTCCAATTTAAAAATTTATGAAATGAAAGTAGTGGAATTCTTTAGGAGGGATAAAGGTAGTGAAACAATGCACTTCCCTGATGGGATTAGGTAGAAACTAGAAAATTTTTAGTGAAAACTTATAGAAAATGGTAAAAAAATTGGTCCCATTAATGGAGAAATGGAATAACCTAAATTAGGAAGTAAATAGGCCAAGGGAGGTTTTTGGAAATTTGAAGATAGTGGAAGGTAGTAGACTAAGGCTGGAGGACACCCCTAAAAGATAAGGAATGGAAATTATCACTATCACCCCAAGAAGTTCCATAGTAAGAAAGAGAAATAAATATATAATAATTAAAAATTGATGTCATAGAACAAAACAAATTTGGTAGAAGGTAATGGTACCCAAACTAGAGGCATGTCTAGTAACACTAATAAGAAATCCAGAGGAAACAAGAAATATGCTCCTTCTAAATAAATATAGTAGGTGTGTTAATTTTTAGTGTTTTTTATGTTCAAGTTCTATTTTTTACTATAATTTTTCAAAATTTTGGTGTCTAGTAGGCCGATGTGGCTTGGTACCTTTATTTTATTTTTATAGTCTTTTCTATCTTATGGAACTATGGTTTTAGGTCCCTATAAAACATAACTTTTAACCCATCAAATAAAAAATATTTGATTTCAATTAATTTTAAGTGTACACTGGTATTTTAGATTATGATATCCATATTTAGTTAACTTGATCTTTTTTATTAGATAGGTTAAATATGGGAAAATGGTCCTATATCCTTACAAAATATACTAGAATATATTTAGGAAATATCAATAGTAAAAAAATAAACATAACCAAAAAACCAATTAGAACTATTGAATTTAGCTAAAAAGATGCCAAATTACCAACAAAAAGTGCGAAAAAAACCCAAGAACTAGACAAAACTAATTATATTCCTTATACTTAAAATAAAGGACTAGTATGGTCCCTATGTTTTTAGTTTTTCAATCCCTGCTTCTAGTATGGCTATTTATACCCTTGATGGATTTAATGGTTGACCTCTTCCTCTTCTTCCCAGTGAACTTAAGCTCCTCCTTACCCTAATCCACATCCATCTTATCTTCATCACCTTTTCCACTATGGATAGACTTAACACTCTATGGGGTTTTCTCAACAACTGATTCATCCTCCTTGTCTTGTTAGAGGTCAACCTTAACCAGTGAAAAATCACCAAAGAATATTATGCTTTTGATATTCTCAAGCTCATCAGAAATATCCCTACTTAAATTTTTTTAAATTGCCACTTTAGTTTATAGCTTATCGATAGACTGTTCAATTTCATTCTTTAGTTTAAACATAAAAGAGGTCCTCCCCATAGTGGCAATGGGAGTAACAAATTTAGGATCTCCCTTTTGGCTTACACTATGATGAAAGTCTCCCTAAGGATTCTTCATCCCAAAGAAGACATTCTAACCCCCTTCCTACTCAGTTTCAAGTTCTGAGAAGAAATCATCCTCATTTTTAGATTCCTCCTACTCACTTTTAATGTGGATGGCCTATATAACCACCTTAGTCTAAAGGGGTTCCCCACTTTTGACCAAGATAAATATGAGCCCTTGGTGGATGATATCAGTTAAAGGATTGCATTTAAAATTATTAACAGATGATTCTAATGATTTAGATAGAAAAATATAATATTTATTAGGCGGACCATAAAATGGTTAATGAGAAAAAATTATTGGAAAATATTATCACATGTTTCTCCTCCAAAATAATGTAACTCATAATTTTCAATTGTATAGCTAGCCATTTCCTAGGGAGGTCCACCCTTAGGAACCTTTTTTGAGAAGATGATTTGGGATTCTATTTTTCCCATGCTGTAGAAGATATTGAACAATTTTTCCTTCCTCTTCTTGTCCTTAAAATCCTTCACCCCTAAACAATCCATTTTAGTGATGTTGCTAATTACTTTTTCCATGACCATGAGCCTCAATCCATGCATAAACACCTCTTTGTCATTCTAGTTATGAGTGAAGTCTCTATATAATGCTATATAGTGTCCCACCAAATGTTTTATGTATCCATCAATCCCACCTTTCACCATAATTTTCCAAACATATTCATCTTCCTTTACTTCCATGGATGAAATTGGCTCGACTCGATCACAGTATCCTCCCACAGTATCTCGATCATGGATTGGGACCTAAGACATAAAATATAGAATTATGTTAAAGGCTACACCACTTGAATAATTAGATCTCTATTTGAAATAAATCTAAGCATGTAAAGTCTTAAAATGAGGGTGATTCATGATTACCTTGCATGTATGAGCTTTCCTCTCCCTTGGTGTTGTTAAAAATTGATGGGCCCCATAATCTCACATGTTGGATTATACTTTATCAAGCTTAATAAAAGGGATGACATTCATAGTGAATGCCACGTCACCTTTTTAATGGGTGAGGGATCCAATTAAAACCCCTAAGTTAGCCATTTTATCTATGCTAGTGTTTCCTTCTCTATAAACATGATTAATAAAAATTCTTTTAAAGAGGGAAAGAAAATTTTTAAAGTCTTCAATGATAATAGTAATATTCTAGGAGGTTATGAGGAGACATTTATAAATTTGATGATATTCAAAGAGTCTCTCTCCACCTGTAGATTATCTATACTTAGATTAATCATGAGGTCAATTACCCACAAATAAACCTTTGTTTCCACTATATGATTGGTTTATATACTCAAGGGTCCCATATAAACTACCGTTAGGTTCCCATTAGAGTCTAAAATAACACCTCCCACTCTCATAGATCTATGATTACCTTTCTTAGCTCCATAACAGTTTAGTTTAAACCATTGGGTGGGAGGGTGAATCCACTTGATCTTGGATCTATCTACACATTACTTGTGACGATGTGCAGGGATTTCAAGATTTAAAAAATGGATATTCTAATAAAATTGGGGGGAAGGAGGATGATCAAAGGTGGAGGCAATAATTAGCCATCTCTCTTTAAAAAATCTAAGATTTTCTTAAAGGTTGAAGAGAGATCGAGAATCCAATTATTAAAGATGATCAAGTTCCTCGAGATCTATATTCTCTAGAAGATGTGAGGGAGAGCTACATTCCACCAAAATTTTAGAGGTAGATAATCACAAGGAGGCTCCCATTGATAGATAAAATACTTTATGGACCCAAGTAAAACCTAGGTGTAATTGGATAGATTGAATAAGGAATGAAAAATGGAAGAAGCAAAATATCAAGCAATGAAGATATGTTACATGGATTCATCCTCCTAGCTGCATAAAATATACATGTTAGGGATGGTAATTCCCCTCTTCATCAGATTATCGACTATTAAAATTTTGTTCTAAGCTACCAACTAGAAGAACATATTGATATTTAGGATGATATTTTTTATCCACAAGTAATTTCAATTTTCCATAATATTTTTTTGATCCCAAGTGAAAGTTAGCCTGATTTGACAAAAAGAAACTCACTGGGATTAACCTTCCATATAATCTCATAGTATTTTGGAAAAATGTTGATATGAGTAATTTGAAGATTCATATTTAACTATTACAAAAAATATTTTTTTGAGGGCTCATATCTTATTTGTGGATAATTTTCCACCTTTTTCTACCATCGATCTCCTACCAATAGTCACACACCCTAATACCAATGGCTAGTTTAAAGTGCTCACTCAAACCCACTACAAGAGGTAAGGCTTCAAGTGGGGTTTGACTTAGCCAGAGGTCCCCCCTAAAATCAACTTTGTTTCCTCTACTTATTTTCCATTTTAGTCCCCTATTGATAATACCCTTTCTAGCTCTCAAGGCTTTCCAAAAGGTAGAGCCATTCTCAAGGCCTTCTTCCATAAGAAAGTAGGAACCCTCCCTAGAATTTAGCTATTTTCCCTTGATGATCCTAGTCAAAAGTTTGTCTTCCTTGATCATCCACCACCCTTGTTTAGCTAAGAATTATTGGTTCATAAGTCTTACCCTTATGATACCCAAACCTCCTTTAGCTAAGGGTAAGCAAGTTTTATTCTAGGAAACAAGTGGGAATTTAAATCTATCTTTTGTTCCCCTCCATAAAAAATTGTTCTAAATATTCTCAATTTTTTCTACCACTTCTCCTGTAATGACAAGTAGGGACATGAAATACATAGGGATGCTTTGTAGTGAGGTCTTAAGTAATTATAGTTTATTGACTTGATACAATAAATTCCCTTTCCATCTAGATAATTTACACTAAATTGTATCACTGAGGTGATTTCAGAAATCAATTTTCATATTTCCATAAAAAAGAGGGATGTTGAGATAGGATGAAGGAATATTTTTGATAACACACCCTAAAATCCTATAAATCTTCCCTTACAAAGAATCCAAAGTTTTGATAAAGAATAAATAACTTTTGAGAAAATTAACAGTTTACCCTGACATAGTCCCATAAATTTCTAGTATTTTCCTTAAGCATTTAAATTCAAATACCAAGGATTATCCCATAATTAAAGTTTCATCCATGAATTTATGATGGGTGATAGGGTTATTGTTTATTATAGTTAAGATTACGTTAATAATCCTAGAATAATTGGTAGAATTAATGATTATGCCAGAGTCTCATCCATTAAAATGAAGAAATATGGGGAGAGAGGAACACCTTGTCTGATCCCTCTCCCCATCAATAATAAAAATTTATGAACCCCATTTATGATAATAAAAAATATGGGAGTATATATGCAATAAGTAAAAATATTTTTGACACCTTGATTAAAACTAAAATTTTGAAGGATTCTATCTAGAAAGTGCCAAAAAACTCTATCATATGCTTTATTCATATCTAATTTGAGAAACATACCTTGATGAGAAGAATTTTCCACTAAATTAATATGTTCATGGGAAATAATAATCCCATCTAGAATTTTTGTACCAAACACAAAAGCCCCTTTTTTCTTTGTAATTAACTTATCAAGAAGGATTTGAATTCTTAGGGCTAAACCTTTAGTGCAGATTTTGTAAAAAGTGGAACATAAGTTGATTGGCCTAAAATCCTTAAGTTGGTTATCCATTTTCTTCTTTGGGATAATAACCAATAATGTATTTTTGAATTACTAAAACATAGTTCCTATTTTAAAAAACTCTTTGATGGCTAGGCAAATTTCATTTTAAATTATGTCCAAAAAATACTTGAAAGAAAAATGGAGGGAATATGTCTGGGCCAAGGGCCTTATCACCTTGTAGGGAGAAAATGATAGATTCGATTTATTCATCTAAATGGGGAGAAAGGATAGAGACATTGTATTCTTGGTAACTATATCCTTAGATAAGGTTAACCACCTAATACTTTAACTGAGCATCATAAGGGGGGACATGAACCAAAAGATTTTTATAGAATTTTACAATTTGAAATTCAGTATCTTTTTCATCCTTATGCCAAGTCCCATCTTCTCCCTTAATTTTTGAAATGAAATTATGCTAGTGATTTCTAGAAGCTAAGAGATATAAGTACTTGGTGTTCCTATCACCTTCATTTAGCCAAATTTTCCTAGATATTTGATGCTAGATCTCCTCCTTAACTTATAGATTATGGAATAGAATTAGTAGATCTTTTTCTTTGGCTTGTAGGGAGGGGGTGAAGTCAAAGGTAGTGGTTTCCTCCTTGATACTATGAATTTCCTTCTCAATTATGAATTTTTTGGAGAAAATGTTCCCAAACACTTCCTTGTTCTAATTCTTGAGTTTGAACTTAACATGCTTGAGTTTCATGGCCAATATAAACATGACAAATCCTTACACTAGAAATTACACCATTCCTTTAGAGATTTTGATAGAGATAAGTTGGTGAGCCACATTTTTTAAAATATAAAATGGATACTTTTGAATTTGAACATGTTTTTCTAGAAAAGACTAGGGTATTGTGATTAGATCTAATCCTTGGAAGAGAAGACAAAGAGAAAATTCAATGTAGATCCCACTGTAAAGATACTAAAAACCTGTCAAGCCTTACTTGAATAAGATATTCTCCCAATATCTTATTTGACCAAGGGAAAGGGTTACCTTTTAGTTTAACATCCAAAAGTTCTACCTCAGCTATAAAGTCATTAAGGTCCAACATATTATCATTGAGGTAATATGAACCCCCTTTCTTTCCCCTAGGGATAAAGGAGTGTTGAAGTCACCTACCACCATCTAGATCCTCCTAGAGTTATATCTATTCATTCCTAGAATTAGGTGCATATACATTAGTAAGAACCCATTCTTAATTGTTGTGAATAGATTTGAATAAAATAGAAATATGAGAATTAGCTTCAAGTAGGACTATTACTTCTATTATGACTAAATTCTAGAAAAAAACAAACCCCCCTAGGAACCTATATAAATAATTCTACTACAAAAATCTTTACTCCAAATTTTATCTTTATTATTCAAGAAAATTTCCTTGGACATTTTGGTTTCTTGGAAAATAAAAATACCAAGTTTATGATTGTGGATGAAATTTCTAGCGAGCCTCTGTTTCAAAGGGTTTTTCAACCCCATAATGTTACAAGAGATGATATACATATATTATTACTTCTAAAGTGTCTAAGGGTTATCTAAGTATCATTTTATACTTTCTTGTTAGTTTCAATTTTTTTGGAATTTTGGTTAGTTGGTCTACCTTGTGATTTTTGTTCTTCACCTACTTCTAGTTTTTTTCTTACCCTTTTTCGGTTTAACTTTCGTTCATTGTTCCTCTTCCATTTCCTTGATGGTTTCATCATTTTCTCTCTTACTAAGGAAAATTTCCCCTCTATAATGGAAATAGGCTTAGATATCCTAGAGGATGTGATGGGAGTTAATAATTCCTCAATAGACACAACTTCTTGAAGGATGGGGTCCCCGTAAAATAAGAGAGATTAATAAGAAATAGGACATGATGAATATTTATGAAGGGAATCTTGATTCTATTTCATAGGGGGGAGAGGAAAGGTTCAAAATAGGAGATGTAAAAGTTCCATCAACTAGGATTTCAACCAATAGTGGAGCGGTCATAGAAGGCTTGTAAAAATTTTGATCAATCGTAGCCACAAAGACATCATTAACCAAGGGATTCAAGATTGAGTTGACTCAAGATAAGCTAAGGATATGTATGGAAGGTGATGACTTATAAGATCATTGATATGAATAATGCTTGTTATTATTTTTTAAAAATATTTAAAATATCCCTTTTAAAGCAATTAATTTAGAATCACTATTGATTTTCCTATATATTCATTACCTAAATTAAAAAGTATGAATTAAATGGTTCTTTTTGAGTGTATGCATTATAGTATGGCATGAATAATCAATTTATGTTACATTGGTCAGCATAATGTGATATAAATTTATATTAATAAGAGGAAAGTAATGTAGATAGAAGTTATAGAGTAAACATTAAAAATATAAAGCTAAGAAAAATAGATTCATTTTTAAATGCATTGGTTATTTCCTGTATAATGGTCACTAGTTTATGAATGAAACTTTTATATCATATACGTGCCATAATATTTCAAATAGGGAATCATTATTTAAATGTTTGAATTTGAATATGGTATTTATTAGAATAAATTTAGGTAAATAGTAATAATCCATCTATCAAGTATTAGTATACTTCCTATTATAATTATATAAGAAGTTGAAATGTGTTATTGATCTAAAATTGGATTCTATTACATTTTGTTTTGATAGTATACATGATATACTCTTTTTTTGGTGTATAAAAATGTTGTTTGTTAAGAAGTTATCAGCGCATAAATAGAATCTACTACTTAAGTGGATTAAAAAATGTGAATATTTTATACCTTGATAAAGTTATGTTTTGGACCTTAGAGGTAGGTTGAAAAAAATAAGGGTTTGTCATATATAACTGCAATGTAAAATTGAAAGACAATGAAGACAATTATTGACATAGGATGACTATTAATTTAAAATGATCATGAAACTTTGATTGATACATAATTTTGGAATTGGAATGATTTATTCTAAACTGATGAAACTCAAGCTATAATTTACATTTTTTAATTCTTTTTATAATCATAAGTTATTTTAACATTGACAATTTTTGATATAGGTTATATGTAAAGAACTTAATGTTGATATTTAGTGGGGTAATTATTTTACATTTTGGTATATTTTTATGAGCTATTGGAATTTATGCCTAAAATTAATTGAAAAATTAGTCTTTTAATTACAACTAAACATTCAAATGGAATAATGGATATGAATATTATCGATGATATTCATATTTATAAGCATGCCTTGTGCATAAGTTACTTTACTATCTTAAGATCTATTCTAAGTGAAATGTTTTTTAAAGGTTAGTTGAAAATATATTATAGCATGAGGTAGTGATTATTTATAGTATCTCAAACTTAGTTAATAAATGGATAATAAGATAAGTTGATATATTTTTCATTTATAGGATAGTCTCTAGAGTTATCATCATGTAGTGATTGTTTGTGAATAGATGATTTATTTGGAAGTTTATAGAAGTGTAATTATTAAAGGTAATAATCAAGTTATTAAATGTTTAAATATTGATGATTTGAAATAAATTTCATTAACATGGAATATTAATTTATTATTATAAATGTTTTAGACATATGGTATGGTACTTATTTGACTAAGCTAATATTATGCTTGGTAAAAGATTTGGGAATCTGTATTTGGTTTTGGATAAGTTTTATTCTAAATAAACCAAGTCTTTTATTTTTCTTAAAGTTTAGTTAAGCTATTTATTAAATTAAAACTATTCTAATTTGGGTAATTTATTACTATGGAGTACATATGCCATTAATTTTGTATTTCTTAAAAATAAATGAATTTATTAAGTTGAGTAATATTATTCTTCTCAATGAATAATGAGTAATATTTTATATTCAAAAGTATTAGGTAGAGTTTCATTGATTGTTTTATTTTAATGAATACTAATTTAACCTTAGGATTAAATTTGAATTGAGTGAAATGATATAGATGGTCTTTTGAAATATTAAAAATACTATAGTATATATGAAGATAAGAACAATTGAATTTTTTTCGCTTTATAGTTGGTCATAAATATTTATTTAGAGATTAATAAATATTTAGGAGGATAATAAGGATATGTAATATATTTTACATTAATTGATCTAAATTATGGAAGTAAATCTCAATTCATCACAACTGATGTAATGAGTACCATGTTCATAATCAAACTAGAGAATATTATTATTCATGATGTTATTTAATATAAACTTCAATCCTAGAGTAGTCTAGTAGAAATTGTATGGTATATTCATGCACCTAGATTTTTTCCACTATCTAATATTATTATAATAATATAATATATAAATTTACTAACACTAAATAAATGGGTTGTTTTTTAGTGGAACACTGATGAAAACATACCCATTCAGTGTTGAATATTTCATGAGAAATGTTGTATGTATATTTGATTGTTTAAATATATATATATATATATGGATATGAAAATATAACTAGGCAATACATACATAGGGTTTCAACCAAATTTTTCTAAAAGCACATCCCAACATTTGGTTTCTCTATGTCCATTAAAGATCTTACATTATATCCACTTGATCCCTTTAATTAATGAAAAAAACTGTAATAAAAGGCACTAAATCTTAATCATCACCTCAAATACATTATTAATACCTTCACATGTATTTTAATATTATTGATTGTATTTTTACCCTTTTATAGTATTATTTATCTTCCATCTTCTTACTGTGGTCTTTAATTTGAGTGAAACACTAATAAAGGTGAGTTAACCAACCATAAGTTGCCGGAGATACCTAAAATGTGATAAATTAGGCCACCTCAACCATAGACACACCAAACGTAGGGACTATGTTATGTGATCCTATCTTTTTGTGCATGTGAGAAATTTTGTAATATCCCAAACTCAATTGATACCATAAAAGTAGTTTTACTATGCTATAACCAATCTACTAGAATAAAATGTGATTAAAGATGATTTTTTCATCTTTGTAAGTGTGAGAAAGATTGGTGCACAAAATGGATCTTATATTTGGATATAAAATATAGTTTTTTTTATAAAAAAAAGGCAAAGTACATAATTGGCATAAGAATTTTGATCCTAACCAAAAATTAAATATAATGACACACTAATAACAAATTTCTTATGGTCATAATGAAGGTCATGCTACCTTATTATGAATTACATCAAGCAAGACATGTAACTAAGAGTTTCTTATTGTTACAAAGGGATAAATAAGTTGAATCTATCTATTTATGTAATGTATATAAGGTCAATTCATGTAATTATCACATATTTTGTCTAATAAAACCTAAGGAAAATATGATTTTTTATTTACTTAAATTAATAATACTATCTTATTTAATTGTTATTCCCAAACATCCAATGTCACAAAAATAAGTGTCATATGCAAAACTCTTTAATTTTTAAATTAATTTATTTTGTTTTCTTTCCCATACCAAGACATCTAAACATGATAAATAACTTAGAAGGGGAAGGCTACTTTATTTAGTTAGGTAATCCTTAAATAATATTATCTCAAAAATCTTGGTGAAATGAAAAGGATTAAAGTCAATTAATTTCCTTCTTATTTTATTAATATTAAAGGTTATATTAGGTTTAGTTAATAAGGGAATATTCCTACCAAAGTCATTATTTTATTGTTATCATCATAAGGGCACAATTTCCCATAAATATTCTTCAATAATAATTTATTGAATGAGTCTCTTAAAATCATTTTCACCTAAATTTGAGAAAACATGGCATGCCCACCCTAACCTAGACTCATACCTTGGACCCAATGCCCCCACATCTTTTGTATCCCACATATCTACTTATCAAAGTTATGGCAAGATATATTTTTCCTTGAACTTGTGAAGAGACTCATTTATGAGACTTCATTACCAAAATGGGTTGTAAATCTAAGGTAACAAGGAATGAAAATATCAAAAATCAAGTGAACTTATATAATATCTAGACATAAATTTTCAATACCAATCCACACACTCATAAAATTAATTTGGGTAAGTCACCTTGACATCCTAAGCTTCATGCTCTAACTCAAAAACACTATCTCAAAAAAATACATTAGAGTCTTCATTTTCAAAAATAATATACTCTCACAATACTTGGTGAAGCTCTATTTTTTGAGAGTGTCTCTATCAGTGATAAAGCTCAAGTTATATTTATAAAATATATTTCATTGGATGCACAATTTAAGTCACCACCTAAAAACTAACTAAAATCCTACATACTATTTTTCCATGAATAATACAAAGTTGAAAAATAAGAAAACATGTTAAAAACATAAAATATGACACTTTAAAATTACTTACTATAAATCAAAATAAGAAAAAACATCCTAAGGGTTAGTTTCTACTATTTTTTATCACTTAATAAATTACATAAATATATGGTATTAAATCCTTATTAAGTATCATCAGGTCTAGTTATGGTTCACACATTACCAAAATGAGTGTTAGAACTATTTTAAGGCACCCAACTTATTCCATCCATCCCTACATCTATGGTTTTCACAATTATCATTTTGTGTAGAATTGCATACACTAATTGGCCTATGAAGAATTACATGCTTCCAAGGGTTAACATGAGATGTTATGGTATGTGGAAGAATATTTGTTGAAATACCAAAGTCTAACACAATCTAACAAGATTTTGACTTATTCTACCACTCATTGGTAGCCTCAGAATAAACTAGTCCAATATAAAAAATGTCATCATGAGGGTATTTTATTTTTATTTGGGATTCAAAATTATTTAATATACTAAAAAGTGTTTATACTATTATTCAACTAGGTACAACCGACCAAACACAACCACACATAATAACCATTTAGAACACTAGCCTTAAACATATACTCTTGGCTAGGGAAAAGGCTAGAGTACCTATGTCTAAAAAAATTTCCTAATAAGGTTCCTAAAATATTTTAATAATTCCACCTTACATTTAAAATACTAATAACATAAATAAATAAAATTTACATCATACCCAAGAAGACACCACAAAAGATCATGATAAAATGATAATGGTTGAAAACATTGTTCTTTATTCTACTTTTCATTTTACAAAATGGGTTTAGAAATTCATTAAAAAAATTGTAGAAGAGGCAATAACTTTTCATAATAGTTTTCACGTATTTAATAATATATTAGGAGTATATTTATAGCATTATAAAATTTTAATACATGATTTAAATGAATATTTATCTATCATTCTGAAGGGGTTTGACAAGCAGAAAGTTTCGTTATAGTTTTCCCCTTCTGAACATGATTTTAAAACCATCCTAATTTAACTAAAATACCTAAGATTAAAATTATTTATTAGTTTAACTAGTAAATGTTAGACATTTTAAATGTGTTTTAATTATTAGGTTTGATAGATTTAACTTTTGGGTATTTGAATTAGTTGGAATCTTAATTGACTTTAGTATTAAAAAAACTAATAAAATTTTCTTTTTCTAAACATCTCCAAAGATTGGTCCAAAATATTTTTTACAATTATAATTTTTTTAATTTAATTATTTCAATAAAATTTCACATCCAAATGAAATTTGGTGCAAGAATCAAATATATCTATTTTTATCTAATTTCAAACATGTTTTACAAGGTGAGAAGGGTGGTAATGCACTAGAACCCATTTGTTTGATTAGATGATTTAAAAATTATTTACTTCATTAATTACATTGGGCATAGAACTTAATTTAAAAAATAGGTAGTTTAATTTAAATGACTTAATTGGGTTGATGACATGTGCAAAATGATCAACATAGGGTTTACTTCAATTGTAGTTAATTTATTCTAAGGGACTTGTAATATTAACCACTTCAAAAAATAACATTTTTTTTCATTTGTGCAAGTGTAAATGATTTAAATTGTAATTTCATTTTGAATAACTTAAATATTTTATTAAATATTAAAAAATTAGAAGGGAAAATTATATATATATATATATATATATATATATATATATATATATATATATCAATTAGTAGCATTTCTCATCCTATTTTTTTATCTTTAAGAATAATATTTAAGTTATACAAAATAAAATTACAACTTAAATCATTTATGCTTTTACAAATGAAAATTTTGTTATTTTTTGAAGTGGTTATTATTATAGATGTGTGTGTGTGTGTGTGTGTGTGTGAGATGTGTATAGTTATTCTTAGAAAAATGATACTTTATCACTTATAAATACAAAAAAAAATCATTATTAATACTATTTTATTTTTCAAATTACACATATAAACTTTATTAGTATAATACCTAGTTGTAAGTATATATTTGTATCACTATGAGTGCATATGCATATATATACACACAAATATAATTTTCATTTATTTATTTTTATCAAAAAATAAATATAACCACAAATTTATGTCTATATATATGCATATGTACATACACATCAATAACATCATTAAATTTATATATTTAATTATTTTTTAGAAAAAAGGAACTGGAAAAGAGGCTGGTGGGTAGTAAAAATCCACTAAGTGGTAACTATGTGGTAGTTAAGATGTGACCCCCAGCCACATCACATATTTTTATAAGGATGATAATGTTATCCTCAGTGTTAAGGCATGAGGGAAGGTAAGGGGAAAACATTTCCAACCCCTACCTATTACATTTTAGTAAGTGGGGCTAGTTGCATCATCCCTCATTTATAGAAAGTGTAGTGCCTACCCACCTAGGCTTTATTTTTATTTTTTAAAATAAATAAATAGGCCTACATTCCTCAACTAAGGCCCAAACCTCCCATTTTTAACAATTTATTTTATAAATATAAATTTGGATATATATTTATACACACACAATAAGTTATCTTTTTTGGGATGTGTGTGTGTAAGGTCATACACACACATATTAAATTCTATTCATATTATATATAAAATGTGTGTGTGTGTGTGCATGTGTATATATATACATCTTAAAAACTAGAAATTAATATATAAAAAGTGTAATCCAAAATTTAAGAAAAAAATAAAGAGAAATAAAATAGGATGGTAAATTTTAAATTTTAAAAAATTTCTATATTTTCCTTTGATCTAAAATAATTATTTTAAAACCTATTAATTTGGATGGGGTGATGTATTAGTGGTAGGTTTATTTCTAAAAATTCAAAAAAAATTAAGCATTAAAACTTGTGACTTGGCAATTTCTATATACGATGAGGAAGGAGAGAATGGGTCTAAAAGGAAAGTATGGTTATGGTAGGAAGGGTTGAAAATAAACACCATGGGGAGATAATTTCCTTAAATAAATAATAAGGATGAGGATAATATGTAATAAGGAATGAGTAAATACTATTAAGCATAGAATAGAAATAGAAGACTTTTCTAGAACTTTACAGAGTTGATGCAGTGGTGGGAAACTAGTCTAGAAGTAATCATGGTGTTACTAAAGGTAATAATATTGTTGATGACTATTTTGATCAATATTATAGAAAATATTAGATCATTTACTGAATATCCATCTTAGGAGAATATTAGAGGACATAATGAAGATAGAGGAGAATAAAATCAGATAGAAACTACTAGGGACATGGAATAAAATAGTGTTAAAAAGATCTCCCATATTGCCCATGAAGCACACGTGATCTTGGAGAGAGTCAAAGAGGGTAATATTGATGGTACATCACAAACATAAAGATTCTAATGACAATACAAATTATTAAATATAAATCAATAAGATAGTGTCAACCAAGAAGAGGGAAGGGAAGAAAATTTTAGAGATCAATGCTTCTATGCCACCTTTTAGGATGGAAGGAGGTGGATAAGAAGAAGTGGGCATAAAAATTAAGAATGAGATAAATGCAAATAAAATAATTTAACTAGATAATGGGAGATGTTCATATTATGGTAATAAAAATGTTAGAGTGACCCAAGAATGACATGTGAAGAGGAAGATCACTATTAAGATGGAGGAGAATAAGTAAGATAGAGGTCAAGATCATGGGGAATATTCTATTATAAATAAAATAAGTGTCAATATGGAATCAATATTAGTAAACAATATTCAAGATTTCTCAATAGGGATTAATGAAATCAAGGATATAGTGGCAATTACCATAACCCTAGTACATAAGTGGAATAATGAAAATCTTGAATAAAAAAAGACTTGAAGGATTCATCAAGGAGTTTCAGATAATTTTTTATGGCCCATTTTGATCTCATGAAAGCCATAAATAATAATCTAATCCATATAAACAAATTAATGGAGAATATTGTAAAAGAGTTGAGGGTGCACACATAGGTTCTTAAAATAATCCAAATAAATATAAATAATATTGATGGGATACAAAACATGCTATCAAGCATTGTTGAGGACACCAAGAAAATAAAATAAAATTTACACCATTGTCATTATGTCCAGAACACTAGTCAACACACCATCCATCAAATGGAAGAAGTGGGAGACAAAGAGGAATAATAATATATGAGAACTAAAAACTTGTATATTATGTTATGAGTGAACACTAGTCTTTAGTGGTATCTTAAGACCTTATTGATGTATAATGTTCCATTTTATGGTTTTATTGATTATTTGTAAGAGATTTATAGTAGTTTCATGAATAAAAGTCTTATTTATAAAAAAAAAATTATTTAAAAACTAACCAATCCTAAGAAATAAATTTTATTTCTTAAAATTCCCAAATATAAAGAGTATGCAAGAATAACAAATTTCATTTAAAATGAGAAGCTATTAAATTTTTTTAGAGAATTGTTTGAGAAAAATAAAATTTATTCAAATAATGTATTTACTCAAAAAAAATTCAACAAAAAATATTAGGGTGAAGGATCATATCTTTACTTCTTGAAATCTCCCTTCAAATGCCTCTCCTCTTCTTCAAGAATCTCTCCACAAATAATGATGCAAAACTCCATAAAATGGCCAAAAGTTGGCAATAAAAAGGTATTTTATTTTCTTAAAATTTCAATTCAAGTTATTAATGGAGAGGCTAATATCTCTTAAAAGGCCCATACTTTCATTAAAAGGCCCAAGCTTTCCATTACAGTTCCTTATAAGGCCATGCAATTTTACCTATACAAGTAAAACCATCCTTGTAAATCTATTACAAGGTAAAAATTCTTTATAAAAGGCCATGTGGGACATTAAAAATTAAATTAAATCCTATTACAAGTCTCTTTCCACACTATGAGCTGAAAAACCAACTACTCTAGGATAAGACCTACCTATTAACCTCCATACCCTTCCTAGAGTGGTTACACAAATGCATGAACAATGCATCAGTGATAATATATATATATATATATATATATATATATATATATATATATATATATATATATATATATATATATATATATATATATATAATTATCATAAGTTTAGTTGCAATATCTTATAATTTTATCTTGATTAGAATAACTCATTTTAATCTCTCAAAGTCTTCTCAAGGATTACAATATGATGTCTATCAACACAGAATACATTCTTGAAGTTTAGAGTATTGATTTATTAGTATAATGCATAATTTTTATAATATTATTCATTATTATAGATATTATTTTTAAATTTTATATAAGATTATCTAATATAAATTTCATCTTGTAGATATCACTA
This sequence comes from Torreya grandis, assembly GCA_037957365.1. NCBI lineage: Eukaryota > Viridiplantae > Streptophyta > Pinopsida > Cupressales > Taxaceae > Torreya > Torreya grandis. The sequence goes on along the minus strand of JARHVA010001968.1, from coordinate 174,856 downwards.
ATAATAAATTGATACCCATAATTACTTCAAAGATCAATTAATAACCAAATAACATCTGATATGAAGCATGTGTGTATAAGTGCAAATATATTATATGATTATCTAATAACCAAATAACCAAGTAATAAATTGATACCCATAGTTACTTAAAATATAAAATGATAACCAAATAGCATAAAAGTTATTAAATTTGAGTGTCATTCCATTGAGAATGTACATTGTATAAAATAAAGCACCATTACATGGTGAAATCACATTAAGAAATATTGAGCAATATTAATCAATATAAGAAATATTTAGCACCGTTCCATGGTGAAACTAAAATATTAAGGCAATTAATTTACTTAGATACTATATGAAATCAATAAATCTAGTGAGGGAAGGATGGTTTTATCAACACACCCATATAGGTTCTCATTTCAACCCTATAACTTATCTGTGAAACTATTATTTTCTCCACCATACTAATATAAGTGAAACAAAACTATTTAAATTATGACATAGAAAAAACAAAAATTCATAATCAATAAAAATATCATGATAAATTGATCAAAATAATACAATAATTCAAGACTAAGTAACCATAAAATAGTTTTATAGTCAAAACGAATTAAAAATCATATTTCAAACAAAATCAAGTTAATAATGGTTAAATAACCTTAACAATAAAATTTTAAAAATAAATTAAAGGTGTTTGTTTCAAAATTAAATTAAAATAAAAACCAAATTAAAATAAATTTCTAACATAAAAACATTACAAAACTCCACGTTACTCATAGTTTATGTCTTAGGAAGCCACCTAGTGGAATAAGGACATAAACTAATCATCATAAAATCCTCTATTACCTCCCTTAGGTAAAGAGTAATAAAACAATAGTATATTATTTTCCACAAGACTCAACATAAGGTACTAATAACAAATGTTTTTATTTTGACCACCACTAAGGTGTGAGTTGAAGGACACCTTGTTCACAAAGTTCCCATTATACACGGAGAATTCATGGTGTGCTCACATGAATATTTACGTTGATACTTTGTGCTATGGATAAAGTGGGGTTTCAACCTACGTGAAGCTCAAATTATTAACCTATAACCCATTTTATAATAATAATAATAGATCATTATACCTCCCTTAAATCCCACACTTGCATCAGTAGTCAATCTGTAGATTAATGATACATGGTAACATAAAATAACAGTATATTACAAGGATGATAATTACACTACACAATAGTCTCAAAACACTTATTCATGGGTGGTATAAACATAAATTAAATCATAAGTACACTCAAATTTTCATATGTACAAGTAAGCTACATAATACAATTAACTTTTTCACTTTACATATACATCACAATCACACCAAAAAATTGTTATTTTAGAGAGAATGAGTATTTTAAAAATATTTTTATATATATTAAAAGAGTATAGGGTTGAAGTAAGAGGTTTCATATTACATGTATATACATGTGACACCATCAAGGGTAAAAATAAGTTATATGATTTTTTTTGGGTAGTATTAGTCCATAATGGTTCAAAATAGTAAGTAGGTTAGAAGTAAAACACACAATAAAATACTAACATTGTCATATACACTAAGTTTATAGTTATTTTTCCAATATAGAATTGTACTATACATGATTCCTCTATAGTCACAAATAACTAAAGAATCTTAACTAACTTTGAAAATAAATAATGTCAAACATGTATCCCATTGTAAAGTTTCACTGTACACAAAAATATCTATTGAATAATATAAATACTTCTATAAAAATTTAGATAATAGATTAATCTTGAATCATAAATAAATTTAATTGAGGAATATTAAAACAACATCCCTCAACATAGTGGCTTATTGTGTCAGATTTTTTAAAATTTCTAAAGAATTATTATACATGTTTTCTTTTTAACATAAATATCCACAAAAATAAAACTTATCAATGCACTCACACATGTTATCTCATGATAAAACATAATTATTAATGAAATAATTAATATTAAAAAATAAATACACAATATATGCTAGGTGATTTAAAAATTATAAGGTCATATCAAATGTAATATTTAATATATATAGTAATGGCACTCAATGCCTCTAAAAAATGAAACATAATTATGTTAAGTAAAAGAGAGTGGTTTAGATATAATAATGATGGTATTAAAATTTGGCCTGTCTTAAGGCCTCAAGGGCCCTAACCCTAGTGAGCTACTACTCTATGCATGATGGTATCCATATAGGGTAATAGAGTCCTTATCGATGAATCCACCTTGTGTATTCTCATCTAGATAATACATCAAAAATGTTGTCTACTTGAAACTCAAATATAATTCATCCTTAATATCTAACCATCAATAAGCTGACTAGGCCATCTAAAATAATACCCATGCATAATTCTTAATAACACTACTAATGAAACATGCACCTTGAATAATTCCCCTACCAAACTGAGTTTTAAATGCCTACTCAACTATACACTTGTATCCTTCACAATCCTATTACATGCATGGTAATGAAATTAAACAAGGTGAGTTTGTTTTATCAAGGATGGGTACTTTATATATAATTAAATAATCATCTCATGATGAGGGGGAGGGTGTATTTCATGAACCTATGCATGATGTCTAGTATGATCCGATGGGAAATATGATTCACACACCCTCAATTAATGTTTTTGGATAGACCTCTCTAATTTTTTATGTTTTTTGAAATTGGATTTCTTCAATATAGTTTTAATTGGAGGTAAAATATACTATAAAACATCCAAAAAAACATTGTATGATTTACATGATTTTCATTTTTATGCCTAAAATATGCTCAAATGGCTGGAGCTATCAAATTACACCATCTATACCACCCATTGTCTCATCGTGTGACATATTTATATTATACACCAAAATAAAATGGATTATGGAAGGTGAACTAAATTGTATCATCTTGGATCTTCTAGTTTTAAACTCATATTTTGTTACCAAATGTAATTCCCATAATTTTTGTTTGATAAAACCCAAGAAAAGTACAATATTTTTTTATTTAATAATTTAATAGTGTTTATTTATCTAATATTTATTCTAAAAAATATAGAATCACCATAAGAAGTGTGAAAAAATAAATTATTTAGTCGGTTAGTTAATATTTTTTATTTTATTGCCCACAAAAATACATGAAAACATGACCAATAACTTATATGAGGAAGGATGATTTATATAGATAATTAATCCAATAATAATATGGTCTCAAAATTATTGGTGAAAAAATGGTTTAAGGTCAATTAATATATTTATTCTTTTATGAATCTTGAAAATTATACTAGGTTTAGTTAACAAATGAATATTACTACAACAATAATTACTTTATCGATAGGTAATAAGGATTATCAACACAAGGGAACAAATTCCACAAAAATTCTTTGCTAATATTTTATCGAATAAGTCCATTATTAATTTTTTCACCTAAAGTCAAGAAAATATGGCATGGACATCCTAACCTAGCCTAAGACCTAGGACTTGATACACCTATATCTTTGGCAACCTACATGTTCGATCCTCATAATTAAGATCATATGTGGTTGTCCTTAATATTATGAATAGTCTCCTCTACAATATTTCATCACCAAAATAGGTTGTTAATATTTTCCAATAAGGAATTAAACTATCATAACTCAATCAAGCTTATATAATATCTAGGCATAAACACTCAAGACAAAACCATACACTCACAACAATCCTTTGTGTAAGTCACATTGACATCATAAGTGTCAAATGTCATAAAAATATACTCTTTCACTTATTTTATAAGATTCATCTCTTGATATTTCCTCTATCAACAAAAAAAATTGAGTCAAATGTATCCAAGATCATTTGTTAGAGTTATAACATAGGTCACCATATAAAAACTAACTAGATCACACCTACTATTTATACATGCATATTGAGAAGTTGTAAAATGTGAAATAATTTTAAATTGATAAAGAAAGACACCCTAAGGTTTGTGACTAAAACTCACACTAAGTAAAATCACCCTAAGAGTTAGTAGTTATCTCACACACTAGAAAAATCATACTAAGAGTTAGTTTCTAGTGCATATGTTCACTTCCAAAGATTCCTAAAACTTATAAATGGCCACTTTAATTAGTATAATTAGGAATGGATATAGTTCACTTGATACCAAAATGAGTATTAGAGATATTATAAGGTGATTGACTTATGCCACTCAGCCTTACAACTATGGTCTAATAACTACCTTTGTGGGAAACATTCTAGTTGTAACTGGCCTATGCATAGTTATATTAAGCCAAGGTTAAATTTAGATACTTAGGTGTAGCATAGAAGGTCCATTTAACTATTAAATTTTGACATAAGCTATTAATATTTTGACTTATTCTACCACTCACTGATAGCCTCCTTGAAACAACTAGCTTAATATACACAAGGCTATTATGAGGATATTATACTTTAGACTAGGGTTGAAAAATATTTCCTATACTATAAAAAGTTATTGATAATTTTTGAATAGTTACAAGAGACTAAAAAATGACTAGACACAAGATTTAGAATACTAACCTTAATACATCTACTCCTAGCTAGGGAAGAAGATATAGAAACAATTTATAAAACAATTAATTGAGAAGGCTACTAGATTATATTTAATATTTTTTACTTACATTTAAAATAAAAATAACATAAACAATTCACCCATATATTTTCCCATGAAGGGAATATAAAAGGTCAGGATAGAAAAAAAATGTTGAGAAAATTGATCTTTATTTTAGTTTCCAATTTACAAAATGGGTTTGGAAATGCCTTATGATAAATTTATAGAAGTGGTAATAAATTTTCATAATTATTTGTATATGTTTATTAAGATATAGGGTTGTTTATTCATGATAATTTAATAATTATCTATCATTTAGAAGTGGTTTGACAAGCATAAAGTTTCCCAACAATTTTCAACTTTCAAAATTGATTTAAAAACAATCCAAATTTAATTTAAATATCTAAGAATAAAATTAATTATTTGTTTACTTATTAATTCTTATCCATTTCAAATGTGTTTCCATTATTAAGTTTGATAAATTTAACATAAATTTATTTAATCCAGTTAGATTCCAAATTGAATTTATAGATAAATAAAATTGCTAAAATTTACTTTTGTATATGTTTCATAAAATTGGTCCAAAATAATTATAATAGTTGGAAAATAAAATTATTTAATTATTGCACTAACATTTCACTTCCAAATGAAATACAGTCTAAATATTAAATTTTAAAATTTAAAATTTTAGGTATTTACTTTTCTCTAATTCTAAAAAAGTTTTACAAGGTTTGAAAGGGGTGATAATGCAATAAAACTAATTTATTTGATTGAACGGTTCAAATATTATTTGTTTATTTGATTTAATTAAGCATGGAATGTGATTATCAAAACTAGGGATTTTAATTTAAATGAATTATTTGGGTTGATGACTCGGGTGATTATAATTTAAAAAAAAATCAAAGTAGGGTTTATTTAGAAAATAAATATAACCAAAAATGTATCTTTAATATGTATATTTGTATATACATATACACACATATTATATTAATAACATAAAAATATTTTATTATTATTATTATTATTATTATTATTATTAGAACCCTAAAAGAGGTGGGAGGGTTGTCAAACTCCACTTGATGACAGTTATGCAGTAGTCAAGACATGATCCCCTGTCATGTTATAAGTTTTTTTGGGAAGATAGTGCCATATACAACACTAAGGAGTATGGGGAAGGTGAGGGATTGGAATCACCATCCCCCCCCCCTCCCCCCCCATTATAAAAATATTAGACTGTGTTTTCAACCCCTTTCTTGACCTCCCCCTCTTTGATTTTTAAAATAAATAAACATAACCTAGTTTTCTCAGCTGAGACTTACGACTCCATTTTTTATAAATATAAATATAATTTTGTGTGTGTGTGTGTGTGTGTGTGTGTGTGTGTGTGTGTGTGTGTGTAATTTACTATATACCATTAACTCAATTTCATGTATGTATGTATGCATGTCTATGTATATACATATATATCCTTAAAAAAATTAATGTATATAAAATCCATTTTGTTTTACTAGTTTTTAAATAAAATAGAGAAAAACAAGATAGGATGGTAAATTTATAATTTTAAAACTTTTATATATTTTATTTTGATCCAAAATAATTCTTTCAAACTAACCAAGACCACGAAGCAAATCTTGTTTCTTAAAATTCACAAATTTAAATAGAATGTAAGGAGAGAGAATTTCATTTAAAAAATAAAATTATTAGAAAAAATTAGATAAGTGTTTGAGATAAATAATTTATATCCAAATAAATATATTTAATTAACATTTTTACAATAAAAATATTAGGGAGAAGGATCCTACCTTTCCTTATTGAAATCTCCCTTCAAACTCCTCTCCAAGGTCCTTTTCTCCCACAAGATCTCCACCAAGAATGATCCAAAACTCCATAATATTTCCAGAAGTTGGTAATAATGAATGATTTTATCTTCAAAAACTTCACATCCATCTTATAAATGGAGGGGGTACTCTCTCTTAAAATGCTTATACTTTCACTTGCAATTCCTTAGAAGGCCATGTGGGTTTACTTACACAAGTAAACCCATAATTTGATTTTTATAATAAGGTCAAAATATTTCTTATAAGCCCATGTGGGTCCTTATAAATTATATTAAATGATCTTAAAATTATCCTTCTACACTCCAAGTTTTTCAAAACCACATATTTGTACTAGGAACTACCTATTAACCCTCCTAGCCTACATAGAGTGGCTTATCAAAAAACTACCAATCATTTGAATTATATAATTCCCCCTCCACACACACACACAAATATGTGTGTGTGTGTGTGTGTGTGTGTGTGTGTGTGTGTGTGTGTGTGTGTGTGTGTGTGTGTGTGTGTGTGTGTGTGTGTGTGTATAAAAATTTTAAATTCATTTATTTAGCAAATATCGATTTATTAAAAAAAATTAGTGTACCTCACCACACAAGGGAATTATATGATTAAAGGAAAAAATTCAAAAATTTAAATGCAATGAGGGTTAGTCACATATAATAGATGTAATTAATACATAAAAATTAGTAGGGGATAGATGTTCAATAATATATGAATTATAATACACATGATACTAAGAATTTTAACGTTATTAAGGAATTAAGTTAAACTAAGGCCCATAGATTGAGGAAAATAATGGTTGAATAGATCTAAGAGCCATAATTTGGGATAGGTAGATCACATGATGTTATTATTATTCATGGTATACATATCCACTAGAATTAAAGTATATATCTAAGTATGAATTTCAATGGTGATGTTATGGATGTGCATGGGGAAAAAATTAAGAGATGGATGGACATCAAAATATCCAATAGAGGTGAACTCTATCCATAAAAAGATGGTACAACTTATCCAAATAAGGGAAATGAAAAAAAATGTATATAACTTATCCAAATAAGGGAAATGAATTTCGAGGATGATGTTATGATTATTCATGGTATACATATCCACTAGAATTAAAGTATATATTTAAGTCTAAATTTCAATGGTGATGTTATGGATGTGCGTGGGGAAAAAATTAAGAGATGGACGGACATCAAAATATCCAATAGAGGTGAACTCTATCCATAAAAAGATGGTACAACTTATCCAAATAAGGGAAATGAAAAAAAATGTATATAACTTGAAACAAAAAGTGGGTGAGTGTCTAGATGTCATAAAACAAAAATAAATTATTTTAATAAAAATGAAAATGATTCAAAATAAGTAAGGAGATATAAATTCTCTGAGAGATCTCAAAGGATCTCAATTAAAATTTCCAATAAGAATAAGGTCAAGGAAAAGTGATGTTGATAAATTGGATAAATTTATATCTTTATTAAATATTGAATGGGTGGTACCTATATTAAATATCTCACTTGAATAAAGAATGAGGAAACTATGGACTTATGAATCATGTATCCATGCATATGACTAATAATTAGTCATCAATATAAAATTTAATAATAGTGAAATGAATAAGATATTTATATAAACATTGCTAATGAAACACAAAATTTGACATTTCGATCTAGTTGTGGGACCCATCATCAGGAGAGAATTAATTTTGATTCCACAAAGATAAATTTGATACAATATAAATAGAATCTTGCTAGACACATGACCTTACACATTCTAAGAACCTTTTATTTTCTATTTCTTCATTCCAATAATTATTTATATTAATTACATCATCTTTATTTAAAATTTTAGGAGTCTTTTCTAAATAAAACACTTCTAATATTATATTCTACTTCCAATGGTATAACTTAAGAAAAATTCAAATATTTTATGCATATGTGGTGCTTGAAATAAAATGTTCAATTTAGTATCACCAATATTGAAACACATTCATGTAATATTCCACTTTTATGCTCTCTTTGTCAAAATTTTAAATACCTCTTTTCATTGATGTTCCATCTTTCACATGACCATGGAATTTAATATGCACAGTGATGTAGCTTTGTGTCATGAGGATATTTCACTATATCTAACATATCTCTCAAAGTGTCTAGGATGTGAATAATAATTTCATAGATTTTTGAGTTAAGGTACATTAAATATTATATGTGGTGATTTATATATATGGAAATGTAATCAAGAACCTTCTATCTTTCTCCACAAACTTTTATTTTCTTGAGATATGGATTGTTTAAAATATTTGTGAATTTATTTGTATATCTATATCAATTTTATAATAAAACATTATAAAATGTTTTCAAGTTTTATCCCTATGTTCTACTGTTATAAGACTCTTATTTTTCTTGATTTTAATGCATTTAAGACCACTATTTTTTTGGTGGGATGGTGGTTCAAGCCAATGACTATATATATATATATATATATATATATATACACACACACATTTTATTTATATATTCATAGTTTTTGAGACTCTCATCATTTTTTCCTTGGTATCAAAACATCTAAGAATATAAAATCCCTATCTTCTTTAGTCTCCATAGTGAATTAGATATTTTCATATGTTCCATTGAGGTACATCAAAAACCAATTCAAATTCCCCTTCTGAATTTCCAACATAAATTCATGTTAACAAATATTTGTTCCAACACTAAAGTTTTGATTCCAATTCATGTAGAGAGCTTATTTAAAAATCCTTCATGTACATATTTTATACCATTGGAGATAGAGGGGATGTCATTTCCCCTTCAACAATTTAGAAAAATCACCTCTAATTATTAACAAAAGAAACTAGAGGTAAATTTTAACCAATATTTTTAATTTAGGAGAGGCAGTCGTTCCAAATATTTAAACTTCTCTATTGATTAGTATTTTAATAAATAATTATATCACATCAATTATTACAAGAATATCATCTTTTATCACTCTTTCACCTTTTATTCTAGCTACAAAATGAGTCAAACCTTTTTAAAAAGATGAAGTTTTTCATGTTAAATTTTTTAATTTTTTAGCTAAAAAATAATCCAAACTATAGATTGGTAAATCTTTGGTGCTCATAATAGACCTTAACAGGTTACCTTCTTTATGTATCTTCACTACTCCATATATTTGAGACATAATCGATTCATTGGACATCCACCTCTTTTAGGCAATTTCATAAAATGTGGTGTCCTTAATTTATTTTATTACCTACCTCATTAATATTTCCATTGGATTATGTTGATTTTTTTAATAGCTTACCCTCCCTTAAGGTGTTATTCCATCTTCTCATTATATTTACCTTTATTTAAAATAGTAAGAATATTTCCATTTTTGGATGTCAAAATCATGATTTATTTATTCAATATTAGTCTATCAAGTTACTCTTCCTCTTCTCTTTTAATGTATTGCTTTATAATATTATTAAATGTAAATAATATTTATTGATATTGGTGTAGAAGTTAACATTCTGACAAAGGATGCATCTAGATTCTGATGAGAATACCCACATTAGATTATTTTATGAATATGGTTTACATGAAAAATAATATTAAAGAAAAGACCATACGTAAAATGGAGTACACACCTCTTGAGATCTTAAGAGTTCCATTTATAGCTAACTTTGAGGTCATTAAGATGGCCAAATGTGAAAGATATCCATATTGACTAAGTTATCCATGGTATTATGTAGTCAAAGGGGATATATAGCTTAAACAATGGCATATGATCTTTAATAACAATGAGAAAGGGGTTATGATAACCATGGATGGGAAGTTCAGTGCCAAGTATGTATAAATTTTAGACAGGATGACTTTAATATTTACAAGTTGTCTACACAAAGAGATGTACCATAAAAAACATTATAAGTAGAGTACACATATTTGGAAACTTAATAAGTAGAGTTCTTGAGTATAACATGTGGAATATGGATCTAAGAATCCTATGATATTACTAGAATATACTACAATAGGGTAATTAAAGGAAATTTTAGAAAAAAATTCAGTGAGGAATGGTATTATAATATGTGATCCTACTTAAGTAAATATATAGTGGTGTGTTCATAATATTGAGAAGGTAAATATCCTCAAGATTTTTTTGGATTGATGTGTTGGGTCAAAAATAAATTAATAAATGAAAAAATATAAGAGAGTCAGATTGTTGACATCATGATTACAACAAGAGTGATGAAATCCAAAGTAAAGAGAAAAATAGACAATTGAGAAGTGATATATATATATATATATATATATATATATATATATATATATATATATATATATATATATATATATATATATATATATATATATATATATATATGAAGAAAGAGATGGATAAAAAACTAGTTAAGGCCATAAACAATGTATATGTAGGAGGTATAGTGAAGATGGATGTGAAAGAAATAAAACATTACATAGGGTGAAAAATAGGAACTAAATGTAACATATAAGCCAAAACATGAAGCCCTACTAAAAAAGACAAGTAAGATTGATTCACCAAATCCAAATAATAAACCATGGATGGTGCACATTGGATGGGTAACCATGTAGAAGTGGGTCCCAAAGAGTATAAATTAGCCTCTATAAGGTTTTCTACTAGTAATAGTGGATGTAGCCAAAGTATAAAGTTTTTGATATATAAAAAAAGAGAAATAATAAGACTGGTATCCATAAATTTATACCCAAAAATATTTCCTTATTTTTTAGGGTAGTTAAATTATTTCCTAACATTTTATAATTTTTTTAAGAATGTTATCTTGGAGGGTGGAGAACCTAAAGCCTCCCAAGTTTTTTCTACCCTATCTAATTTTGACAAGGTCTTTTCAGTAGCAAATAATTCATCTCTCACAAAGATCCCCTCTCATGAGGAAACCAAAAGTGGTGTCTTCTCTATGGAAGGCCTCAAGGTTCTTTGACCGGATGGGTTCCCTCCCTTTTTCTTCCAAAAGTTTTGGGATTTTATTCATTTGAAGATTGAAGAATTTTCTAAAGAATTATTTCATTCTAAATCTATTCCAAAACAAATCAACAATACCTTTCTAGTTATAATACCAAAAAAACAAGGTGCCACTAACATTCAAGACTTCCATCTTATAAGTTTATGTAATACTACCTAAACAATCTATTCCTCCATTTTGGTTAAATACATGCAACCTCTTCTTGATCTTGTCATTAGAAAACAATAGGGGGATTTTGTGATAAGTAGACAAATCACAAATGACAATGTCTTAACTCATGAAGCTATTCATTCTATCTCCAAATCCTCAATGTAGGGTATGCTTCTCAAATTAGACATGTTGAAGGCTTATGACCAAGTTTTTTGGTGCTTCTTGATGTAGATTTTGGAAAAGCTTGGGTTAAATCAAGACACTAGGAAAACTAGATAGAATTACATTACCACCCCTATGTTTTCTATTATTATAAATGGGGCCCCAAAAGGATTCTTTCCATATTCAAGAGGCTTAAGACAGGGAGACCCCATTTCCCCATATCTTTTCATCATCCTGGTAGAAACCTTGGGGAGAAGCTTGAGGAGAGCCTGTAGCCAAGGTCTGATAAAGGGTATTTTGGTGGCCTAAAATCTAAATCATATCACTCACCAATAGTTCACTACATACACTATTATATTGGGAGATGATTCTATTAAGGAATAAAACATCTTAAAGGAATTTAAAACTATTATGAAAAAGTGTCCAACCAATGCTTCAACTTCCAAAAGAGTTTCATTTTCTTCATCAACATTCCACCCATTTAGTAAAGAAGAATTATCAAAATCCTTTAATTTCAAGTGGGAAAATTGCCAACAACTCACTTAGGTATTCCTCTTTTTATCATAAAATTAAACTCCCAACTTTGGAGTCAATTAAGTGATCACATCTAAAGGAAACTAGCAGGTTGGAAAGGATACCTCCTCACCTAAGCAAGGAAATACCTCCTCAAGGTATCTATTCAGAGCATCCCAATATATCAAATGTCTATCTTAATATTGCATCCAATATTACATCCAAAATTGAATGAATTCAAAAAATTCCTATGGAAAGGTACTGAAAAAAGATTTATATTCAACTTGATTACATGGGAAAAAGTTTTTCTCCCAAGAGATAATGGAGGCCTTAGTCTGGAAAGCATAAAATCCATGAACAGAGCCGTATTGGCAAAAATGGGCTAGCACCTAATGAAGGAGAATGGTGAATGGTCAATAGTCCTAAAGGATAAATACTTGGAAGGAGTAGAAGAAGATGAATTCCTATGGTAAGAAGGCCCTGTTGATGGTTCAACCTTTTGGAAAGCCATTTCTATCTACAAAGTCTCATGAAGAATGGCATCTTATGGAAAATTGGCAATGGTGAGAAAATTGATTTTTGGGAAGATGATTGGATATCCCCCACCCTCCTCTCTAACCAGAGGATTTAGGCTAGGTGGTATAGGTAGCTTAAGTAAAGATGGGGCTCCAAGTTAAAGGATTACTAGGAAATCAAAGGAGGACCAAAGTGTTGGAATGTCCTCCCCAATGAAGATATAACTCTAAAAGAATCTCATGCCATTCAAAATCTCAACCTAGCTCTAAGATAGGTCCACATCCCTTCCATCCAAAAAGAAGATCATTTTATCTGGTAGGTAGAAGATAATGGCTCCTATTTGGTGTCCTCAACACATACCATTGAGCTCAACTTGGAAAGTAACTAGAATCTTTGGAAAAACTATTGGGTGAAGTACCTAACTCCTAAAGTTAATTTCTTCTTCTGGTTGGTGGTATAGAATAAAATTATGACTATAGATAACTTATCCAAAACGGGAATGATTATCCCAAATAGATGCCCATTCTATAAAAGTGTAGAAGATTATGTTCACCATCTTTTTTTGGATTGTCCCCTCAGTCTGGCCCTATTTAATTATTTTTTAAATAATTTTAGCATGACTTAGGTCAAACCAAAAAATATCCTAGATCTCATCATGTAATGGAACCTACTTGGAATTTACCTTCCTCATTCTTCCTTTGGTGTCTTCCCCTCCCTTAAAAGTTTTAGTGCACATGGAAAATTTACAATGATGGAATCTTCTTCAATAAAAGGAACCAATTGAATGGTGTCTTCTCCCATCTCTACCATGCCATAGTAGAGAACTAGAAATCTTTCCCAATTAAAGATAAAGAACCTACCCCCCACATCCATTCTCATTCTCAAAAAATAGGATCTCCAATAGGTATTATGTTCTCCCTCAATAGTGTTATTAAAAAATCACACCAAATGGAAGGCTCCTCTAGATGGTTAGGTGAAATTGAATTTTTATGGTGACTTTAAGGGTAACTTGAGCCCTATAGGGAGAGGAAACATTATAAGGAATTCTAAAGAGGAGATGTTGGTAGTGTATGTGGGATTGATGGGAAATAAAATAAACCACTTAACTAAGGATAAGGTGGCTCTCTAGGGCATATAGTTAGTGGCAGGTATCAACCACAATAGGATCATTATTGAGGGAGACTCATTGAACATCCTTAACACTTTGGAAGGAAAAACTACTCCCTCCCACACTATTAAGGACATAGTCAATGATGTGAAGCACCTCCTAAAAGGTATACCTCATTTTGAACTCATACACACCTACATGGAAGGAAATGGGGTGGCCAACCTCCTCACAAACAGGGGGGTTGATCTCCACCTATTAACAAACTATCATAATGCAGGTAGCATCCCCTCTAATGTCTTTAACATTGTCTATATTGAAAGTAACAATGTGGATTAAAAAATACATCTCACTATACATGCATGATCTCATAATGATGGGGCATATCTTAATCAAGTTGATATATAAAAATTTCAAAAGAAAGGGTCTTAATTATTTTTATGAGTTCCCAATAGGACTTCCCACCCATTTTTGTATTTCTCACCTCTACCCCATTCAGAAGCTTCATCTTTGTTAGTTTGAATCTTCATTCCTAGTCCTCATGGGTGGAAATAATGATCAAATAGAACCAATGTCATGCAAAGAGGTACATGAGAAAAATAATGTTTGAAATAATCTCAAAAATGGGGGCCTCATATAATTTATGGAATTGTCACTAAGCATAATGTTGAGATTGCCTGATATTTTGTTGTGGCTTGGACAAAGTGTAAAGTTTCCATATGAGGCATTACCATCAATGTCTAAGAAGAGTTCATCAATGATGCCACTAGTATGTCATACATAGGTGCCAAAGAATTCAAGGACTAGTCAAAAAAGTAAGATTCCTTGTAATGGTTCTTTAGAATAAATGATTTCATGTAGAGAGATAAGAAAGGGTTCTCTCAAGCTAACATCCCACATTACTAGCCATAAATTTATCTTTAGATCATGTGATATATGATGTTAGAATATACATATAAACTAATTTTCTCTCACCATTTCCTACTTCTAAATCATTTCATTATGTATAAGATCAGTCTAACTAATTTCTTGCTTAAGTCCCTTGAGGAAATTATCCTGCTTCATCGAGTTAATGATACTAATCCCATTATGCATCAAGGCCTGATCCACCTCCTTATTAAGCATAACTAAGCCTTATTATGTTGAGACATCCCCTAGGGGTTCCTCTTTTAGAGATGACTCACAAAAGGACCCCCCTAAGGAGGATCCTATCGAGGGATCATACCAACTATTTGATTATACCCCCTAAAATAGTTTAGCATAGTCCCCCTTGGATGACCTCCTTCTCAAATTATTGTTCATCCTAAAATAAAAAGAAATTGAAATAAGAATGAACCCCTATAAAATCTTCTTAGAAAGGTAAGGTCATGGTTACGGAGCAGTTGGAAAGAAATAAATAGTTGATAGAAAACTTTGATTATAAGGTGTAACAAGATGGTTTTGGCCTAGCCAAACTTATCCAAGATTGGAATACATTTCAAAAATAGGACAAAGTAACTATATAGGCCTTTATTTCACTCTAATCATCCCCCTTAGACCCCTGTTAAAACTTCTCTTAAGGTTTTGAAATCCCCCCTAGGCTCCCCCAAATGAGTCCTCCCCAAACTATCCCCCTGTAGGTAAAAGGTAAAAAGCATCCCATAATGATCTTCCTTGGTGAAGTAGTTCAAGGGCCCAAAAAATTGTACCCATGCCAAATTTTTAAAGGATAAACCAACCATCCTAGTAAAGGACAATGTTGAAGATAATGACTCTTAGGGGGACCTTACTCTTAGTTCTTCTAGTTTTTCCTATTTTTGTTTTTGCTCTATGTACTATTTTTTGCTTTTTGGTTTTTTGGCCCTAGTTGTCCTATTTAAACTTTTGTAATACACTCTTATGGTTCTATGTCCCTATAAAACTTGGTATTTTCCATATCAAATAAAAAAAATTATATAATTTTATTTTGTAAATTTATTTAATGAAAAATAATTGAGATATTACTCAAAATTTTAACCATGTCTAAATTTATATATATATATATATATATATATATATATAAAATTATAATTATATAATATAACAAAAAAGTTATAAATAGATTGTGAAATTAAAAAAATTGCATGCACGAGGCACACTAGAGTTTTTAAGGTGAATTTTTAAATACAATCAAGTGAGTTAAGTTGGACCTTAAAGGGTTTTAATTATATACATATAATTTTTGAGGTAATAATTATTATCTTGAATAACTTTCTTTGACACTCCTTTTAGATGGAAGATATCCATAATTACAAGTGTGAAGAAAAAAGATATAATTGGTCACATAATAGAGAAAATTAGAAAATAGTGAATATTTGAAAAAAAAATTAAAAATAAAATAAAATAAAAAAGTTAGTTTTTCGCAATTATGTAGTGTTATGAAAATCGTTTCACATGTGAATAATAAAAAATACTAAAAACACACTAATGGAAGATGACAAGAAAGCTTTGTGCTAGAAAAAACATGACATTAATGTAGTATTAGAGTTGGTGGGAGAAAAATGTCTGAAATATGATAAAGGGATAAAAAGGCATTTCAAAAATCCATCTATAATATTATTTTAAAAATAATATAAGTATTAAGTAAGATGAAAATGAAATAAACTCAAAAAAAATCTAGGAGAATATGTACATGATATCAGATTAAGAGAGGGTTGTTGTGCATTGAAAATTGAGAATTAGTGGTAAATATATTATCATGGTGAATATGATAGGTAAGGATAACTTATCAATTAAGTGGTTAGGATTTAGGAAAAAAGAATTAGTATGAGAATGAACACTAGGAAAGAGAGGAGAACTAAAGTTGAGATGAATGAAGAGATATGTGTTAGAGTATCTTATTACTCACACTTGGTAGGTTCTAGCTAAGTTATTTAACTATACCTAGAATTATCCTATGTGGAGATTTATCCCACATTACCTAGTTTAGCTTTCATATTGTTTTTCCTTACCTATATAATCAAGTTCTCTTAATTTTAATATACATGCTTTGCGATGCTTCATAATCTTTTGTATATCTTTAGAGAATAATAATTGTCTTGTTTATAATTTTTTTTCTTTCTTAGTGTGTATGTTGAAGCATCAATGGCTATATTAATGAACCATTAGATAAAAATTGGATGAATAATTTTGATAACTCTTTCATGGTATTATATGCACTATTCAATATCCATTATTAATCTTGTAGGTTCCTTTCCATTTAGATATGGAGTTTTTACAATGCGTAGGATTAATTATGTGTACATGCAAGTTTTACATTATTTTAATCTAGTTGCATTAGTCTAAGTTTTGAGTTGATGTTACTCTCTTTTGGATCACGGATCCTATTTTATAGTAATAGTCTTCTCCTTATCTCTCACTACTAGAAACATAATTCTCTCTCTCATTCCTCTCTATTCCTTGATGTTTTGAGATTTTATGTATTGTTTATTGCATCAATTTGGTATGGAGAAAGAGTATCCAGTATTGATTTGTTTTGGTAGTATATATTCTATTTGAATATTTACATTAGATATTGAATTTTATTGTATTTTATATTAATATACAATAATTATTATATATATGAAGGTTTTGGCATGTAGATCAATGACACCAACTAGCTACTCAACATCTTCATAAGCAAGGAAGCCACATAAGGCATATCAGCATTTTGTCTCCTTACATTATAATTTTTTTAAGATTGGCATTTTATTGGATGTATTTGATTTATTCTTGTCATCAAAATATGCCATCAATACACATAAAGGTAGTGGATATTCTTCATCCCTAGATCTGTTAAGTTACGGTCTTGCTTATATCTGTTAGAATCTCCACACCTTTAGCAATGTTGATATCCTTGGGGGTTTGTTGTGGCATTACATTGGATGTGGAATAGTGTATGAAATCCTATGACATACTCAAAATTAGCTTATCATAGGTTCTTAGGTAGTTTATTTACGATTCAACCCGTTCACTTGAGGGTTTTGGAGTGGTGCTTTGTAGTACCAACACCAACATCCATGATTACAAAAAGGTGGAGGTTGATTGATTAGCACTACCTTCCCCTACCTGATCATATTGTCATTTGAAATAAGAAGGTTTAGCTTGTTTAGGTCCTGATATCATTATTTGATCCAAGAGGAGTTAATTTTCCATTTTCTTGAGCTTCTTAATATCCCTCATAGCCTTCTGTACCCACCATTAGTTATAATCTCAATACCTGATCTACAACCTATAACCACCCACTCAGGTGGTTTCCACCATGGTCATTAGAAACCTAAGTTATAAATACTTCATACTATAACTCTTTTATATTATTCCAAATATATATTACTTATGGTCATGATTACTAAGACAAATATCAAGTTGAAGTTGCCATTGAGTTTGTTACCTCAATTTTTATCCTTCATTGCTTTATAACAAATTTCATAAATAATTTAATAAAATTAAGAGTTGGGAATAACCCTTATCATATGAAACTTTGATCAAAAAATTCCATTCCACTTATCTTGTTGTATAAATACATGCTGCTATTGAATTTCATATATATGAGCTTTGAAGGAGTGATAGTTCTAAGGTTTGGCATTTAACTTGACAATAGATCCAAAATACCTATAGATTCTACATAAAAACATTGATTCCCACTCCATACCATCCATCTAGTCTCTCTCCTTTAGTGACACATCTCTCACTATTGTATCCACTTCCTTTATGTAAGACTATCCCTTAACTTGATTGTGACTTGTGTTAAAATAGTGAAGTAGGGTCATTGTTTTTATTATTTTTTATAGAAATAATATTATTAAGGGGAGATTTTTAGAGAGACATTTGGAGAGGATTTTATTTAGTGGGGGAAAATATAACACATGGTGGGTCCATTTATATTTCATGGATAATTTTTAATTTTTTTAATTTAAAAACAATATCATGTTAAGGATTTTTTTTATTGCATTAGTTATTTTACACTATTCTCTTGCTTGTCAAAGATGAAGGGTGAGTCTTAGGTTGGTAGGAGGCCAATTATGCCTCAAAAATTAAACCATTACATTCTTGGTTTCATGAATATTCTAATGAGTGGTTGTAAGACTAGGTCCACCTTAGTAGTAGTGTTATTTGAATCTTTTAGTGCAAATTTTATTAAATAGGCCTCATTTATAGAAAATTGATTACTTAATAACTTTTGATCGGTAGCTCAAAGTTGAGTGTCATATTTTTCAAAAGTTTTTATTTATTCATTTACCATGCATTGGTTCTTTGTAAACTATTAATTGAACTAAAATATAGAGTGCCACATTCTAAGGGGTCTATTCACATTAGATGTGTTGCCTTATGCTTATAGTTTGTGGTGACATTTTAATTGTGACACATTTTCTATGTTGTGATAATTTATTAAGGGAATATTCATTATTTTTAACATACCTTATTTATTTTTTTGTCTAATATATTAGAGGATGAGGTTTGTTCTAGCAGGAGGTTAGACCCCCTCATAGGCAACATAAACTTCTTTCTTCTTCTAGATTGCATTGTCGTCATTTGTTGCACTCATAGATGCATTTTCTACTGAGTCTAATGTCTTATTATTGGGTGTAAATTGTGACTACTAGGGGTTTTTTTGTGTTATGGGCCCTGAATTATACTTCACATATGTACTATCTCAAATGCATTTTGGTCTGAGACTAATGTCCTTTTGCATTTGCATTACATGTTATTATTTTTGTATGCCTATCTTTATCTAGTGTGTTTTCATACATTATGGATCTTTTCTCCATTTTTCATAATCTTCCATCAATGCACAACATGCATTAGTAAGTTAACATACTAGTAGTTGTGTCATGTCTCATTGAGGCCCCTTTCTTAGTTCCTCACCTTCTTCTTTAGAGACACATTTTCACTCTCTTATTTTTGTAGCACTTCTCTTGATGGATTATTCGATAGGTTGATAGTATCCTCATTTGTATCTATTCTAGTGAATCCTAGTGTCTTCTTTATTTCCATCTAGTTTTTATTATGTATGGGTTATATTTTACTCACATTGATTTATAAATTACCATGAGGGATTTGTTGATTCAGCCTTGTCTACCTTCATGCATTTGTGTGATCTATTTTAGGCACCTTTTCACTTTGTTAGTTGCTTGTCTCTTCCATCACCACCATGGGCCATCATCTTTGATAAAATTTTCTATATTTTTGACACCTTCTTATGATAGTTGATAATCTCCCACAACTTTAATCTAGCTATTCTAGTGAATCCCAATGTGATATTGTCATTTTCAATAGTTTAATAGCTTATTTCATCATGTCATGTAGTTATTATGATGTATAAAATATCCTTTTATTTAATATTCGAGTAATGGATTTGGACCACTAATTTAGATTTTTTTCCTCCACTTTACCTAGTCAGTAGTATGGGAGGTGTGATGTACATTTTACTTCTAGGTGTTGATCATTCCTTGCACATGCAATACTTTTTTGTACTTTCATCACCATTGGTAGTATTTTGGTTGAAGTTATTCTGGTGAAGCCCAATGCTATTTTTTTTAATGATCAAGTAGTGGATTCAAAACACTTATGTAGATTTGAGTTTTTCTAAACATTGTGAGTACTTAGAGTGTGGACTACTTCAACATCATCTTTGGGGTGATTTATAGCTCTCTCTTATTCTTTTCTCTCTTTTAGGGAGTATTTTTTCCTGTGTTTTCTCTCTTTTCTCCACTTTATGAGAGTTATATGTATTTTACACTTTTGATTATTTTTTGGATTACTCCTTCGCACATGGGTATCTTATTTAGGTACTTTGTTTGACATAATCCATATCTTATTTAGGTACTTTATTTGACATAATCCATATGAGGATTTTTACTTGATTCTATAGACTTCTTGGTGATTTTTATAGTGACACCAATGTGGTATCCCCAACAATGATGCTAGTGTGGTAGCACCACCAATATTTATTCTTAATTATCACCATTATGTTGGAGGTTGTTCAAGTGATGCTTCCTTAGGTTCATCATTCTATGTAGTACTTTGGAGTTTAGTGTTTATGTTAATTAATCCTTGTATTCATTACCATTCCTACTTTGACTTGGTAGTTATAGTGACTCGACATTGATATACTCTAGAATTGAATCTACATGGACACATGAATTCACACTACATACTATATTGTTATCCCCTAGATTAACTTAGGGGTAGGGGTGTTAGAGTATCTTATTACTCATACTTGCTAGGTTCTAGCTAGATTATTTGACTTTACCTAGTTTTGTCCTATGTGGGGATTTATCCCACATTTCATAGTTTAGATTTAATATTGTATTGTCTTTCCTATAAATTCAAGTGGTTTTCATTGTAATAGACATGGTTTTTAATTCTTCATAATCTTTTGAATATATTTTTTGAATAATAATTGTATGTTTTATAATTGGTTTTCTTTCCTAGTGTGTATACTAAAGCATCAATGGCTATAATAATGAGCCATTAGAGAGATCTTGGCTAAATATTTTCGTTAACTCTTTCAATATATACATTAATAAATATAATATATATATAGGATACTAAAAATATATTATATAAATATTCACATCTATAATCCCAAAAAAGACAAGAGGAAGTTGATATAAAGGCTCACTAGGAAAAATTAAGAAAAGAGTTATAAGAAAGGAAATGAATTACCTATGAGATAGAAACAAGGTAAAAAATTATGTTAATTTCTTATCTTAATGATGGTAATTAAAAATAAGATTTTAATACTTTGATTAACTCCTGTAAGATCAAATAATTCAACCATAGAAAATAAAAGTACAAATCTCTATTTTGGAGGAGGCCAATTTTCCCAAGTATAATGAAAAATTTGTATGGGAATGGATAGCAATGTTTGATTTCATAAAATTATATGAACTCTAAAATTGTATTATGATAGATGAGTGATATTTTTACTATATTAAGCACATGAAGGTTTTTTATCTTTTTATGAAATTAGGTTAACTATCATAATCATAGTTAAGGTTACATTATTTTTGAATGAGGATGGAGATTTGATGGTAATGCTCAAGAATAATGAGGCATTTGAAGAAGACATGAGGAAAATAAATTTGAGGAGGGATAACCACAAGATGGAATCCAAATAAAATTAAGATAGGGAAATTAGAGTGGGGTAAATATTTCTCATGTAAATTTTCAATATAGAGATGAGTTGGGATTTCATTAAATACCCTAATGAATCCATTAATTATGTGATTGGAAACACTTGAGTGAAGTATAATGTATCCCAGTATGTCATGAAAGTGTATAACCACATAATTTATTATTAGAATAGCTAGTTTAATAATAAATGTTATTATAAGCTTGTTATGTTGATCCCAAATTGTTATGTTTGTTAGTCTCCTATATTTATGACGAAGCTGTGTTAAGATTATGATTATTGGATGAATTAATTAAATAAGTACATTATTAATGTTTATTATAGTCCTTTAATTTATTTAAATGTATTGTTATATGTAATAATACAATGCTTCTAGATTTTAATCAAAGCATGAATGAAGGTGTCATGGGCAACAATGTGTGTAGGGTATGAAGATTGGTGAAGACTATGAGTGGATAAGAAATGATGGTGGTGCATGGATTATTTCAAGTGAAAGTTATTAGTAACATTTTTTTATTATAGGTATAGGAGGATGTGTTAAGTGTGTAAGATAAATTTTAGATTGAAGGTCAGAAGGGAGTAGATCAGGAAAAAATAGTGCACATTGGCATAGGGCTAAGAGTGTTAATTTCATCAGATATGAGTGGTCTAAAAATGGGAGGAGTAAATTAAAAAATGATCAAGTTATAAATTATTTACCCTTGCCTTATTCCTTTTCAAGGAAAATTACTATTGAATAATGTGATCAATTTTTAGGGATGGAATATTTAGATGAAAACAAAAGTTGGTCTAGTGGAGGTGCCTCTCCAAGGTAGTTGGTGTCTATATCTTCAAAATGGTTGGCTAGGGTTTCCTCCAAGAATATGGTGTATCCCAGTTGAAAGAATATTTATAACCCTTTTCATTCATGTGGAGGATTCTATAAAGAATCTATTCTCAAGGCTTATCCAAATTCAAATGCTACTCTTAAACCCAAAAGTTAGATATCTCCAAAAGAGTCAAATATAAAAATAAAAAGATGTGGTGGTGGTTCAGTGGGGAATGAAGAAACTAATTTGTTACAAAAAAAATTCCTAGGAAACATCCTGTTCAAGTGATATTCCATTGATTTTTCTAAAAATATCCTTATTTTATAAACTTTAGATTCAGAGCTCAAAATGGTTGGTTTGGATAGGGGAAAAATATTTGATTGTCAGGTGTATTGAAAAATGACCTTCATGGGAAGTGTTTTCAAATTTGTTAAAAGGTACCTAGCCTTATTTAATAACCCCTTCTCTTTTAATTTTATCAAATGGCATGTTCTTACATTTTTTTCAATCATCAAAAGATAGAAATTTTGTGTGGTCAAATGGGTTGTGGTTTATTGGAAAACAAGGGGTATTGTTATGTCCCTAGGCCCCTTTTTAAATTCAACTATTGCATTGATATCTCAAGCTTTGATATGGGTAAGATTTATAATCTTCCTTTATCCTTTTGGGATAGTTGTATTTTTAAACAACTAGTTAGTAAACTGGATGATTTTGACAAATTTTATGAATCTATTAAGGCTAATCTAAATTTTATCAAAGTGTGTGTAATGATTGATCTATCCAAACCTATACACCTTTCTATTTAGATTTAATATTCCTTTGTAATTTGGAATTAGTTTATTAATTTTGAGGTACTTCCCTTTAGATGTTTTAAATTTAATCAAGCTGATCATAATATTTATTCTTTCCCCAAGAAAATTTTTAAAGTCTCCCATGCAACTATTCTAAAGAAATGGGTCAAAAAGATGGGTTGTCTAAATCAAGATTTGGTTCATAGTTTGTGTTGTCACCAAATATTTCACCCCATAATAGGGTGTTCAATCCTCTTCCATATTTTGTCAACATGGGAACACTTCCAGGTATATGTCTATATTTATAGTGGATGTGAGCCTCTAGGTTTAAGGGTTAGCTTCTTGATAGTATCTTTAAATGCTTAGCACGTAAAATATTGTTTGATTATCAAGAAAAAAGTTAAAAATTTGAATTAAATTAACCTAATCTAAGGGGTTATACACCAATATTTTTTCCAAATGACCATAATACTTCATTCACTAAGAATCAAGGCATACACACTACCTTCTAAGTCTTAGAAGGTTTCTAACATGACTGTTTCAATATATAGGTGAGATGTGTAGAGAAACATAAGGAAAATGAAATAGAGGGTATATTTCACACTCCAAGGATAATCATACACTTTAAAATAGGCTAACACACTTGACTACACTCTATATGACCTATTATAATAAGAACTATTGCACAAACATGAAAGAATAAGGGAAGAAAGGATAGAGGATTATCACTTTACATCACCATAAATCACTTACACACTTAGAAAATTATTCATGAACTAAAAACTAGAATTGTATTATTATTCAAAGGTAAAATACAATTTCATTCTATCAAGGCTTCACCATACATGGTGTGGTATTAGATTACAAAGGCCAAAATGGTAACTAGTTATAGAACTTGAGAGAGAAGTGGGGAAAGATAAGTCCAAGAGTAATAATAACACTTTTCATGTTGAGAGGAGTTATATATGAAGTATAATGAATTAATATACAAACCATGCAAGGTTTTATAGGAAAAATGACAATCCAAGTCATGAAACTCATGAAATTTGGTGTAAGACTCCTCATTTTGCACAAAAAAATTGATTTCATTATTTAGTCCTTTTGGAACATCCCAAAACTAACTAGGGATAGATATCATGATTTGAAAAATAGGGAATAGTTTTATACATGATCCAACATAAATTAGCTACATCCTTAATCATTTATATTCTTTTCGAAGTGACACATAATTGTTTGTAGTCAAAGAAACTCCTTTTTGACTCACCACTCACACTTAGCCTCCAAATTGGATTCAATTTTCCATTAAAATAAATATAATTGGGTTAATTAAACTTTTTAACACCCTCTTTGGCCTTATAATAATTATGTATACCTTATAATGCCATCCACTTGAATTTCTTACCCTTCTCACTATCTTCCTCACTTTCCCAGTTTGACTAGCTGAGATGAAGGTACTTGAAAAAACACTTAGGAGTTTTGGTGAGGAATGGAATGACCATGGTGAGTTATAATAAATATTTAGATCACTCCAAAAGTTTATTTCATCCTTTGAAACATACTATAACCTGAAACACATAAAAAATAGTCAAAGAGAGCCAAATTACATTATGTATATACAAGTAAGTAACACCTCAATAGGTTGGAGATAAGTTGTGGAGATAACTATATATATATAATTGGTTTGATGGTCATTATGTTCCATTAGGATATCTCTTCTTCTTAATTTCCTTCATCAGGTCCTTATTCAAGGTTTTGTAGGGTTTAAGGTCCTTTTTTATCTTGAGTTTTGTTCATGAAGATGTGACATTAGAGTTTCAAACCAATTCCATAAAATGAACTATTATGACCCATTTCAACTTCCCTAAAATCCATGGATGTCCATGTAAACTCTCCAAGAAGATGTGAGTCTTCAAAGTCACCCTATCAAGCTTGATTCCTCATTTTTGATAGGTTTGAGTTGTCTCTAAGCCAAAAGTGGATTTATTGGAGACTTATCTACATTATAAATATTTGAAATGTATTTTGTTCCCCCATAAACATGTTATAATACATTATAGTTATCACCTTAGTTTGTAAGTGAAACTAACCTACTATTTGGGTTTTAGGATAAAACCATGCCTAAAGGATTATCTTCATCTTTAAAGGTCTAGAAAACCCCATTGAGATTATTCATTATCTGAAAGGTTTTATATGATTTTTTATATGCAATTAAACTTTTCACACCTCCTTGTAATGTCTAATTATACCCTAGCTCATCTGATCATGTTTTCCCTCAAGACTTGTGGAGTTTGCACTCTAGGGAAGTACCCTCTATCTAAAACAAAATAGAGGGTACTTACCCTATTTCCTAAAACAATTTTATTATTATATGATATTATCCAAGTGGTGGGGAAATTTTTAATAAAACTTTTTCCCTTGATCATATCATTATCCCCCTCAAAACCACCAAAACCTAGAAAGGACTTAAGACTCAATTGATTGTTTGCAATGTCTTTATATGGACTCTATATTGCCTTGTTTAGCCCTTTATATTAATGATTTATGTTTTATTATGGTATATCAATTCCATAAAAACCTTAAATTTTTTTTCCAAGTCAATTCATTTTCTCCAATCCTCTACATGCACCCTCATACATGCCTTGCTCTTTGATTGACTAGATTATTGATTGATTTTCCTATTTGGGAGGTGCTCTTATAGGTGTTACTTCATGATTTAGGCATAAATAAATGATTATAAGTCTCTTTATAATATAATATGTTCATTAGACATTTTTTGGGACCTATTTGTATCATACTTACGTAATGCCAACACGCATAGACCCTAAATTTGCTCATTGTCCTTCATAGTCAGATATAATTGGCTATGTAGGGTTATGTAGGTGACCTTTATCCTTAAAACCTATGTCATATGATCCATGAGAACCATATAAGTTATTAGGAATCAATTTTTTTATTTTTTGTGTCTCTATGTTTATAGGTTTATATGTCTAAACTTATACTATACATTTGTAAGAATTCATAGTCTATTGTATGTCAACATCTCAGGCTAGAGACACTTGTAGATGTCTACAGGGCCCAAAAAATAGTATGTCATCCAATTTAAATTATTATTATATCATAATTTTTATTTTTATCCATATATAAGCATTCAATCATGGGGCATGGTTTAATACTACAACCTTGGGTGAAGAGGTCTCTTTATAGCTCAAATCCTATAGATGTCACTGCCTGAACTCAATGTTTAAAAGTACATCTTTGGGCCCTTAAAAAACTTCCTTCCAATAATCATATAGCATAAAAAAAAATTCAAAACCCTTCCCCTATGTGTGGGATACAAGATATACATATTTAGTTACACAAAAACTCTTAGTAACCTTTCCATATGATATCAATAAAATGGCAAGGTGATATGTTTTGTGCTATTAGAGAAATGTTCCGTGAACATAGTCTTTTCATCTTTGATTATGGTTTCCAATCCAATTTTCCAACATAAAATTCAATAATGACTACCAAACTCATACCCACATCTTTTTCACTCTATGATAATTTCAAAACATGTTCCAATTTCCTCTGATCAACTTTTCCAAGCCTCTACTATTACCACCATTAAGTGGACATTCCAATGTATAGGTAGTGGATGAAGCTATAGGAATAATGGATGTTTTGTGGATTTTAATGAGGTTTATACCTTTAAAAGGTTATAAATAGAATCTTATCATTATATATAATCCTATTTAGCTCAGATATTCCTTGTCAATGTGATTGGTTTTCAAGAGGGTACTTATAGGTGCACTTTGAGTTTCATATAGGCAATAAGCATGAAATGGTCAATGCACTTAAGGAATAGACCTTCATGACCAATTTATCTAACATAAAATTAATAAAATGAAACATTATTATTTTAAAAACCTTGAGATAATCTTCTTCACCTCATTTTAATGTCTGCCCTTCTTGTAGGCACCTGTAGGTGCATCTCTATGTTATATGACTATGTGGATAACTGAGTTGATTATCAAAGTCCCTATTTTTCCAAGTAAAGGGATTTAAATTTATTTTTACTACTATTATAATGTGTTAAAAACTTTAGGACCTCCATCATAACTCCTTGTATGTGTTTTATATCCTTTCACAACTCACTTGGATGACTGTATATGACAATCATGGAAAAAATTGAATGTATGTCACCTATGACTACAAATTCATGGAAGGTTATCTTGGAGAAAAATATTTAAAGTGAAGGGGACCAAGATAACATTAAAAAAATATAAATAAACCTATCTTCACCCTTTAAAACCACTACTAAGGCATGAAGATTCTAAAAATGATGAAAACCTACCTGCAACATAAAATAGTGCCTTTACTTGTAATTTGAGATATTTGTCCTATAAAAACACTTTGAAATATGAAAAAAATCATGTGGGAAATGATGTTAATATTTAAATTTCCTTTATATTTAGTTACATAATATATATTTTATATACTTGTCTAAACAAGAGCAAAACCTATAGGGCATAGGAAATAGTAAGCAAAAAAAACATAGTCAACATGTAAAGGATGATTCATAAAGAAAACTTGACCAATACTTAAAATATTATTATGAAAATTAATATATCTTAGTACTATCACCACCTAAAATAATTTGATCTAAAACTTATCCCACTGGTCATACTAAGCATAAAATTGTTGACTATTTCTACATGTCTAGAAGGGCAAAGAAGGAAAAGAATGGTTTTAACCATTTTAACACTTATAAAGATGATAAAATGCTAAGATAATTCCAAGGAAGTTATAGAGTCACTCTATAAGTTTTTAACACATGTCACAATCCCCTATAGGCTGTATAAATGCCAAAGTTGTCCTGTTTTTAGTTATTTTCTAGATTTTTAGTTAGTGAATTTACATGTTTCAGATAGGACTAACATTCTTGATAGGTAATTTGACATCTTGTATGTTATGAAGGAAACTATAACAATTTGAAACCTTGAAAACCATTCCACTTGCATTTATGACCCCTATATGACCCTTAAATGACTCAGTTTGACATGACTTAATTAAACCATGACCAAGGCACAAATGGCATAAAATTACATCTAATGAACAACAAAACACCCTATAACACTATACTATACCCATATATAATTTTTTTATTATATAGGGTTTTAACCATTTTGACTTTTAGTAAAAATGGTCAACATTCTTGGTAATTTTCCAAGGGTGTTATGCTTGCTATGCCAAGACCAGTTACCTAATCCTTTCTATTGGGCCATGAAGTCACATGTACACTAGGTATAACACATAAATTTCCTTTGACAACACAAAAAACACAAATAAGGATAAAAAGAATAATGAAAAATCAAAATCAACACACATGTGTTCACTATAACACTTATGGAACACAATAAAATAGCATGTTCCATAAATGTCCTAGTGAACACATGTGTTGATTTTGAGTTTGCCTTATTTTGTGCATCCTTCTTTGTTTTTTTTAAAGAGAACACACACACATATTATAATATTTATAAAACCTCATTAATGAGGTAAAATAACAATTCATACCTCAACCAATGTCAATGATGATCCCCCTTGCATTTTTCTCACTCCATGAAGTTATCATAGCATGAGGAGCATTCTCATCACCAATCACTTGCATATGTGTGTGTTCAAGAATCCTAACACCTTTGTATATTATTATGTATACAATTAAACTATTTGGTACATTAATATATGATATTTTTTATTCTCTGCTAACCTTGATTGGGGCTACAACTATTATGATATCCATCATATCCATTGGATGGTTTCCAATAAAGTGTAGATTGGAGTTTATGGTAATATTTTCAACCTTTTATTCCTCTATGATAGGAATTTATTTATGTTTAAAATAATCAAGAACCTATTTTTCATGATCCAATACCTTTGTATCTGACTCAACATTAAGTGGGTCCTGTAACTATTCTTGAAAAATAATAACTCTATCTTGACCTCATTATCTATGTCTACAACTTCTTGGATACTAGCATCATAAAATTTCTTCATAACAATAGGTTTTTGATCAATAGAATAAATTTCACCTTTATCCTTTATGTAATACTTGTCCATGTGATCATTTTTCTCATTAAAAACCTTGAAATTAGATATATAATCTCTTGGAGAAAAGGGATACTTACCGAACTTGTCAAACTTTTTACATATGGAATTAAGATTTTTCCATTGTTCTTCTTCATTTGCAACATGAGACTTTTATCCATCCTTATTGAGAAACTCAACATAATTTTCATTATGTTAATTAAAAAAATTATATGTATACTTATTGAGAAGGGGAGTAACATTACCAAGTTGATCAAACTCATGGCATATGACATCAAACCTTTGCGACAAGTTATTCTCATCCACTTCTAAAGTGTGATGATCAAAAGCATCCTCATCAATGAAAATGATAAATACATCATTCCTTTCACTATGGTGTTTAATAATATTCATTATCCTATGATAGGCATAATCATGAATAATATAGTTACCCTTAGTAGCATGAGAATGTTTGACACTTACCTCAACTCCTTGAAATGGCTCCTCATACATGATATAAGTATCAAGATCAGTTTGTTCATAGTATGCATAAGGATCATATACATATGTATCTACACCATAATCATCCAAGAAAAAATTATATATTCCCTCAAGTTTAAAATATCCATTTACCATATTAGGTTCCTCTTCCTCATTGATCACAAAATTCAAGTTAGATCTTGTTTCAATGTAAAGATCAATATGAAATCTTGTAGGATGCTAAGTTATAATGGTCACTTTGGTCCCATATATTTTCCTAAAGGATAATAAGGACAAATTATATAATATATATACACTAATATTGGCTATAAAATCTCTTGAATGGTAGATTATAAAGTGACTTGGGAGGTCAATAACAACTATGTCTTCAAGGATAGGAAAACTAGGACAATCATGCAAGAAGACATTCAAGTTTTTAATCAATATTATGGTCTTATCAGGTATACCATATATTTTTATAACTAATTTTATATAAGGCTCATATTTTAGGCCCAAATTATCAGTTAAAACTTTGGGTATGAATAAAGTAGAAGCTCCATTATCAACTATGCAATTGTGGACCAACTTGTCACCCACTATGAGAGTGAGATAAAATGGTGGAAGTTTCCCAGACCTATTAGATGGGGTAACAATGGTATTAGGGAAATTTTAAATTAAAATAGTAATATTAATTTTACTTGAATATGAGGGACTAATATATATAGTGAACAATTACTTTATACCAATTATTTTTGGCCAGGCATATGGAGGACATCCCATAGAGAGATTGATGTTTTGGAACTTTTCAAGGAATCCAATATGTTTAAAGAATTATTAATCATTTTTTATTTAATCCTTGGAGGAAAATAATTTATTATAACTTGATTATTTGAGATACCTTGAGAAGACCTTACCCCATTTTGACTTGAAGGAGGTGTAAGAGCATTTGGAACTATCACACTGGCAACCATGCTTTGCTTCCTTAGAGGAGGATTGGATGAGATTATAGGCATGCTATTATAACCTCCTATATCCTTCCTCTTGTCCCTTGTATTATATACAATATAGTATCATTTATTGATTACATAAGTGTCCTCCACCAAGAAATTATTAAAACTTTCTTCATGGGGCTACCAATCTTCATTTGCTTATATCATGATCTCATCTTTAGCTAATAAGAGAGGAGTAACTAATCTTTGAGAAAAAATATATTTATATCCACATTCATTAGCATCAATTAATTTTCATTGATTTGAATCTTATTTTTGTAATAAATTTATATGAACTAGTACTATCTCTATTGCATTGGCAGTGGAGCTAGGATTGTAAACAATGGTAGGCCTATTGGGGTTAGGCTACCATTGACCTCTTCCTCTTCCATATTGATGAAAAACTTATTGTTAATAAAGATATGAATTTTTATGGGAACTTTTATATATATTTCTTTGACTATTTTGAGCTTTTAGAGCTTGGAATCTTGACTCAAAGAACATAAACCTTAATTTCTAATCAACATCACTTTTTGCCTTCTTAGGAGTAGCTTTAGGGTTAGTGTTAGCATTGTGAATTTGGGACACATATGTATTATTAGTATAAGTATAATAAAATAGAGGCATAGACACCTTATGAGGCGATATTACATCTTTAACCACCCACAGATTGAAGCATGATAGAAATTTTAGTACCAATGGCTTTCAAGTAGGTAGGGAACACAAAACTAGGCGGTGGCCTCATGGGAGGAGGAAATATACACTAGATATTTTGAAACCTCTAAATGATTTCATGAACTTTTTCTTTGAATCCTATTTTGATCACATTGATATGATCTATGAGAGAGGCATGGTTAATTTCATTTTCAAATCTCAAGGTCAACAACACTTCAAACCATCCCATTATGTGATGTATCTACCTTATAGAGTCCTATACCAATCAAGAGCCTTCCATCTAAGGGATATGGCAAGCAGTATAATATAAATTATATCTTGAGTGAAATTATGGAAGATACAAAATCTAGAGACATCTCTAATGTGTTCATTAGGAGTAACATGACTCTCACCATTGAATATGAGTACACCTTTTGTGGAGTTATGAGGAATGGCATCATATGCTTGAAGTTAAATTGGATTTTTAGTATTGAATGAAGGGAATGCATGAGTTCTAGTCATGTATTTTTAAATATATTAAATTTATTCAACCTATTCATTCTCCTTACTTCCTTGGCTATAAAAATCCTCTTGGTCTTCAAAGGGTAGATTAGGATGAGGATATTGAACTTTAAGAGGAAGTTCAAGTTGAATAAGTTAATTAAATGGGTTGAACACTCTACTGTATGATGACCTAGTGATAACCATTAATTATGTGAGAATTTTTATGACAAGAATGGCCTTAGACTATAATTACCTTGATGGATTCATCAAATGATAAGTAGCACACCAATTTGAAGTTGATGTGGTCAAGACCAACCATCACCTTGACAAGTTATCTTGAAGACAATGGTCCCACCGAGCAAGCCAACACTATTGCCACCAAATATTGCACCATATAAGAAGGTGTTAAATCCTCTAAAAAATATGGGAAATATTGGAACACTTATAGGTATGTGGGTATACCTATAGTGTAATTGAGCCTCTAGGTTTAAGGGCTAGCTCCCTAAATGTATTTTGAAGTGTTTATCACCTAAACTAGTGTTTGCTTGTGGGGAAAGGAGATATAAACTTGTAAGAAATTAACCTAATATAATTGGTGATAGACCAAGATTTTTTTCACATCACCATCATATTTCATTCACTAAGAATCAAGGCTTACAAACTAACTTCAAAGTCTTAAAAAGTTTATAACATGAGTATTTCAATATAGAGGTGAGATGTATAAAACAACAAAAGGAAAATAAACTAGAGGGAAGATTTCACACTCTAAATACAATCATACACTTTAAAATATCCTAAGACACATGGATACACTCTATATTACCTATTAGAATAGGAACTCTTACACAAACATGAAATAATAAAGGAAAAAATTATAGAGAATTATCACTTTGCATCATCATGCATCACTTATACACTTATATAATTGTTCATGAACTCAAAACTAGACTTTTATTATTATTAAAAGTCAAAATATAATGTCATTCCAATAGGAATTCACCATACATGGTGTGGTATTATATTACAAAGGCCAAAATAACAATGACTTATAGAAATTTAGTGAGAAGTGGGGAAAGAGAAGTATAAGAGTCATAATAACACTTTTCATGTTGAGAGGAAGAGTTAAATACATAGTATAATGAATTAATATATTTACCATGTAAGGTTTTATAGGAAAAATGACCCCTTGAGTCATGAAAATCATTAAATGTGGTGTAGGACTCCTCCTCTGCACAAGAAAACTACCTTCATCATTCTATCCTTTTGGAATATCCCAAAACTAAATAAGGAAAAATATCATGATTATAATGAGAGGTAATTTTTTATACATACTCTACCATGTATTAGATTCATCCCTAATCATCTAAATTCTTCTAGAAGTGATCCATCACTACTTACAATCAAAGAAACTCCTTTTTCACTCATCCCTCATAGTTTACCTCAAAATTAGTTTCATTTTTCCATGTAAATATTTAAAAGGTGTGAATTTAAAATTTCAAGACCCTATATGGCCTTATACTCCTTGGGTAGACCCTAACCATCCATTTGAAGTTATCACCCTTCTCACTATCTTGTTTATTTTGCCAGTTTGATTGGTTGAGATAAAGCTACTTGGAAAAACATTTGGGAGTTTTTATGAGGCATTAAATTTCCATGGTTATTTATACTAAGTCCTAATCTCAGTCCCAAATTTGATTTCATCATTTCAAATAACCTAGAACTTGCAAAACATAAAAAATAGTCAAAGAGATCCAAATTCCCTTCTATCTACAAAAGCAAGGAACACCTTATTAGGGTGTAAAAAATATATGGGTAATCATATATTTCATACAATAATTTTCATGGTCCTTCTTGTCCATTAGGATAGTTATTCTTCTTCATTTCCTTTATTGGGTCCTTATTCAAGGTTTTGTAGGGTTTTAGGTCATTTTCGCTCTTAAATTTTTTTCATGAATATGTGACATTAGAGTTACAAACCAATTCCACAAAATCAATTATTAGGACCCATTTAACCTTCACCAAACTCCTTGTACCTCCATGCACACTCTCCAAGAAGATGTGAGTCTTCAAAGTCATGATATTAAGCTTGATTCCTCATTTTTCATAGGATTGAGTTATCTCTAAGGCAAAAGCACATTTTTTTGAGACTTATCTACATTTAAATATATTTAAAACATATATTATTACCCCATAAACATGTTATAACCCATTATAGTTATCACCTTAATTTTCAAGTGAAACTAACCTATCATTTGGGCTTTAGGCCTAAACCATGCCTAAAGCCTTGTCTACATATTTGATGGTCTAGACCATACTATTGATATTATTCCTTATGTATAAAGTTTAATATGTTTTTTAAGATTTAATTAAACTTTCCACACCTATTTTCAAGGTATAATTAGTGACTAGCTCATCTGATGATCTTTTCCCTCAAGACTTGTAGGGTTTACACTCTAGGGAAGTACTGTCTATCTGAGACAAAACAAAGGGTACTTCCCCTATTTCCTCAAATAAAATTATTATTGGAGGATTTATTTCAAGTTTTCAAGACCTTAAAAATGAAAAATTTTCCATTTATCATATCATTATTCCCCTCAAAAGCACTAAAACCTAGAAAGGACCTAAGACTCAATAACTATCTACAAGGTCTTTACTGTGGACTATGTATTACCTTACTTAACCATTTATCTTCATTATTTTTGTTGTATGAGAGTATATAAATGACATAAAAACATTATAAAAGGTTTTTCAAGACAAATCATTGCTCCAATCTTCTACATTCCCCCTTATACATGCCTTGCTCTTTAAAATGACTAGACTACTAACTATTTTTCCTATTTGGGAGAGGCTCCTATAGGTGTTCCTTCATGATTTAGGAATGAATTCAATTGTTATAAGTCTAATAAAAATATCCTAGTGCCATTAGACATTTTTTATAACTTATTAAATCATATATATGTAATGCCAACACTCACAGCCCCTAAATTTGCTCATTTTCCTTCATAGTTAGCTATAGTTGGTTGTGTAGGGTCATGTAGGTGATCTTTATCCTTGAAACCTATGTCATATAATCAATGATAACCATGTGAGGACTTAATAATATTTTTTTTTCTGATGTGTATCTTTATGTTCATAGTTTTCTATGTCTAAACTTATATTATGCATTTGTAAGACTTTGTAGTCTATTGTATGTCAACATCTTAGGCTAGAGACACTTATAGATGTATATGGGGCCCAAAAAATAGTATATCATCCTATTTAAATGATATTTATATCATATATTTTCAAAAATTTAGAACCATTCAATCATGGGGTGTGGGTCAATACTAAAACCTTAGGTGAAGAGGTCTCTTTATAACTCAAATACTATAGATGTCACTGCCTAAACTCAGTGTTCAAAAGTGCATATTTTGGCCCTTCAACAACTACCTTCCACTAATCATCTACCCTCCAAATTTTTAAAAAACCTTCCCCTATTTGGGGGATAAAATTTATTCAAATTTTTTTACATCAAAAATCTTGGTAACCTCTCCATATGATATCAACAAAATGGCAAGGTGCTATATTTTGTGCTTTTAGAGAAATGGTCTATGAACATAGTGTTTTCATCTTTGATCATGGTTTACACTCCCATTTTCCAACATAAAAATTCAATAATGAATATCAAATTCCTCCCCACATATTTATCACTCTAATAAAATTTTTAAAAAATGATCCAATCTCCTCTAATCAACTTTTCCAAGCTTCTACTAGTGCCACTTATAGGTGGGCATTCCAATGTACAGGCAATGGATGAACCTGTAGGAATCATGCATGGTTTATGGGTTTTAATTAGGTTTGGACCTTTAAAATATTAAAAATAGACTCTTATAATTATATATAATCCTATTTATCTTAGATATTCCCTGTCAATGTGATTGGTTTCCATGAGGGCACCTATAGTTGCACTTTGAGTTGCATATAAGCAGTAGCATGAAATGGTCAATGCATTTAAGGAATCTACCTTCATGACAAATTTATATCCCATAAAAGTATTCAAATGAAATAATATTATGTTTAAAATATTTATACAAGCTTCCACACCTCAGTTTAATGTCTTCCCTTCCTATAGGCACCTGTAGGTACATCTCTATGTTGTATGATTGTGTGGATAACTAAGTTGATTATCACAGTCCCTCTTTTGAAAAGTGAAAAATTTTAATTTATTTTTCCTACTATGATAATATGTTAAAAAATTTATGCCTCCATTACAACTACATGGATGTGTTTCAAATCCTTGCATAGCTCACTTGGCTCATTGTGTATGACAGTCATCAAATAAATTGAATATATGCCACCTATGACTATAAATTCATGAAAGGTTGTCTTGGAGAATGATTTTTAAAGTTAATGGGACAAATAAAACATTAATAACATGTAAATAAACCTATATTAACCCTATAAAACCACTACAAGGCATGAATATTATGAAAATGATAGAAACTTACCTATAACACAAAATAGTGCTTTACTTACAACTTGAGATATGTGTCCTCTAAAAACACTTTGAAACATTAAACCAAGAATGAGGGACATGAGGTTAAAATTTCAATGTATTTTAGATTCAATTACATCAGATTTATTATTCTTAATTATCCAAACAAGAGCAAAACCTATAGGGTATGGGAAATAGTGAGCAAAAAAACATAGTCAACTTGTAAAGGATGATTAATTAAGAATAATTAACCATTAAATTAAATATTTTTATGAAAATTAATCTATATAATTTTAATATCACCCCCTAAAATCATTTTATCTAAAGCTTCTCCCACTGGCTGTACTAACCACAAATCTGTTGATTGGTTTTGCATGTCTAGAAGGGTGAGGAAGGAGCATAATGTTTTTTAAGACTTTTTAGAACTTTCAAAGCTAATAAAATGATTTAGTTACTCCATGAAAGTTTTAAAGTCACCCCACAATGTTTTCACACGTGTCACACTCCCCTATAG
Organism: Torreya grandis; assembly: GCA_037957365.1. Lineage (NCBI taxonomy): Eukaryota > Viridiplantae > Streptophyta > Pinopsida > Cupressales > Taxaceae > Torreya > Torreya grandis. The sequence continues at coordinate 137,573 of JARHVA010001968.1, read as the reverse complement.
GTAATATATGTTCTAAATTCCTCCTTTTTTTAATTGTTTTCATGATTTTTAGTTAGATAATATGTAAGTTTTAGATGGGTTTGACATTATTGATATTAAATCTAACATCTTAGACATTGGGAAGGAAACTATAAAACTTGGACACCTTGAAAACCATGAAAATTACATTTATGACCCCTATATGACCCTTAAATGACTCAATTTGACATAAGACTTAATTATACCATAACCAAGGCACAAATGGCATAAAATTACATATAATGAACAAAATAACACCCTATGACACTATACTAGACCACTATACAAGTTTTTTATTATAGGGGGGTTGACCCATTTTGACTTGTAGTAAAAATGGTCAACAGCTTGTTGGCCCCTATAAAAACCATTTTCATTAAGTATCCTTCTTCACTAGTTTAGGTAGTTCATATTAGTCCTCAAGAAGGTGAGGTTTTGTCAATATCAAAAACTCCCCTCAATGTGGAGGTAGGGTAGCATTCCATTCCTAATTTGGAAGAGGATGAGAATGTATAGAATTCAAGGATAAAGATTAAATACCAAGTTTCTTTTTCATTAGATTGTTCCATACAAAAGGAATTTTTAAAAGAGGAAGAGGAGGGTTGTGAGGAATAAGTAGAAGAGATGGCTATTAGGGAAATGTTAGATAGCTTAACATCCTTGTGAATTGAAGATTCCTAACTATGGTAAGAAATGGAAAAGAGGAAGGAAAATAGAAGTAGAAATATTACAAATGGACGTAATAAATTCTATTAATGGTGGGACTTAATGGATGATGGAACCCTTGCTCTCTAGTAGAGGTAGGCATTTTCTATCAACAAAAGTATGAGATGAAATTGAGGTTTTACTTGTTTAGAGAACTTGATAATTATTTCCTACTCTAATCCTATAATGGTTTAAGTTGTTAACTTTAGGTTTATTTTATTTTTTGGTAGTTTTAGGTTTCCTCCATATTAATAGGGCTCTTGAAATTTTAATATTTTCTAATTTTTCTTAGGTTTTACCTTTTTAGGAGATTGGGCCTCTTGTTGTGTCCTAAAATAGGTTTAAGCTTTGATAAAAAGTTTAAATCTAAGAAAAAATAATCTAATGCTTCTTGCTTCACTTAAATTATCATATATTATTTAAATCTCATGATTAGTCAATTTTGGGAGAAAACCCTATGAGGGAATGAGGAAGGCGATATTATCAAGGAGGAAACATCTAGTGAATATATTTCAAGAAAGACAAGAAGCTAAGGCAAGGCATTTTTTTAATTTTTAGGTGGAGTTTTATAATTTTCCTAACCTTATGAAGTGTGGAATCCTAAAGATAAGCATGATAGAGAAGTAGGATGTATCTTAATGTGTAGGTGAGGCATTTTTATATTTTGGAAAAAAAAATTATTATTTTGAGTGGGATTTTAGTTTTTTGTGTGGTGTTTTAAAAGTGTCATAATATTTAAATAATTTGTTTTAATTTTGGCACAACCACCACTCCAAATATATACTCTTAAACTCATTATTTTCTGAGTTAAATGTTGGCCTATGGCATGGAAATAAGAAGAGTTGCATAGGAAAGAGAGAAGCGTGTGAAATCCAAATGACACCAAAGGAGAAAAGTTCCAAGATCAATGAATACATTTTTTTCATCTCCTCTTGTGAATTGGATTTTTTTGTTAAAACTAGAAACTAATTCTAAACTTGGATGTCAATTGAAAAGAAGCACTTGGTTGAGGAAGAGGATGCCATTTTAAAATATGATGCCATATTCATACAACTCCATAGGTCCTTTTTATTGGTTAATTAAAGATTAATTAAATTTATCCAAATTTAGTGGTTAGATAAAAAATGATATTTATTGAGTTTTTAAAATTTAAAATTTATTAAATCTCATTTAGTTACCTTAACACTTGCCTAAAAAAATTATAGTTAATTCTACATCCAAAAAATCATGAAGAAAATAAGTCTATCATTTTGCTACATAGTATCACTAGAAGATAAACACCATATATAATAATAATAATAATAATAATAATAATAATAATAATAATAATAATAAATTTTGTTAAAACTTTAAATTTAATTTATTTGTATTTTTTAAATAATTTTACAAAAATTAGTTTATTTAGTTTCTCATAAATGGTAAAGAGTTTATTTCTAAAAACTAGTAATGTTGTCTATTTTTAGTGTAAAATACACATGCGAAATGAATTATTATAAAAGCATTCATAATTTTCAATAATTTAATTTTTTGGTTCAAAATTAGGTCATAATGGCTAGTCTACAACACACATTATTTCCATAATATCAAAGACTTATAGGGAAATAATTTAGTTTATGGAGTAACAATATATTTAAAATAAGTGATTATTGAAATATTGTTTTTCAAAGATACTAGACTAGAGGATGAACCTAATGACTATGATAAGAATCATAAAGAAGATTTAATGTTATTATAAATTTTAGTAGATGATGATTTAATAAGTTAGGAATGCCACTACTAATTTTGATTTATGGAAACATCCTAAAAATAAATAACAAACTTATGAATCTATAAGGGTACTATATTTGAAAATTTTGTTACTTTTTATTAAGACATGAGAAGATGGTTCTATTATGAATTATTATTTTAGCTAAAGGACATATGTGATCAATGTAAGTAAGTTCATAAGAATGTATATGATCAAGACCTGATTACTTTAGTAATTCATAACTTTTCATCGTTATATGACTCATTTTTTGAGTCACTTATATTTATCATGGAGACACAAACCCTTGATTTTGAGGAGTTGTCTATAGTACTCATGTAGAAACAAAGGAGGAAAGGATATTCATTTTTTATAGAAAGTACACTAATGGCATGATCAGAGGGCAAGGGAAAATAATGGAATACTAAAAATTCTAAAAATGATACCTCTAAAATCAATGTGAGAATTTCTAATATGTTTAAATTAAATTATTTTATTATAAAGAACCTAGATATTTTAAGAAAGATTATCTTAAGCCATAAAAACACATGTCTAATGCACAAATGAAGCCTAGTTATGATAATATTTATAAATAATATGGAGAGTAAATAATTAATGAATTTTCCTTTGTAGCATCACACAACCAATATATTGAGTCACACATTTGGTACTTTAACTTGGGCACATCTCAACACTATACATGTCATAAAGATTTCTATGTGAATTTACTTGAGGATAATAGTATTAAATAATTTATTTCCTTTGGTTATTGGTAGAGTCATTATTTTAGAGGAAGTTGGTAAGTTTATATCAATTTACACAATTTTTTTAGATATCATTTCATGATGTTAGATATGTACCCAATATGAACAAGATCATACTATTTATAAGTGAGATAACTAAAAGCTAAAACCTTGTGTAAAATTGGGAAGGAGACAAATGTAGAGTAACTAAAATCAAAGATAATATAATTGATTTGGGAATTATAGAAAGAGATTATAAATAGTTATATATCTTAAAACAATAAAATAACATGAATTAACAATAGTTAATCATGCTAGTATTATTTTTAATGAAAGATATGGTCACCTTAATTACCATTATTTTGATTTGTTAAGACTAAAATGGTGAATGGACTTCCATCCATTAAGTAAATTAAGAATGTCTGCACATGTTTTCAATTGGGTAAACAAGATAGACATCTATTTAATACTATTAAATTGTGGAGGATATAAAATTTATTGGAAATCATTTATAGATATTTACATGGTCCAATGAAAAATTATATAGTATCTGGAACACTTTATTTATTATTTATTGTTGATGATTTTCTAGGAAAATGTGGGTTTATTTCCTAATTAATAAAACAAAATTATTTTCTAACTTTATTTCATGGAAAAAAATTATTGAAAAATAATCAATAAAATAAGTCAAAGCACTTAAATTTGACAACAAAGGTGAGTTCATCTCAAATTACTTCAAATCATAATTCACACAAGAAGGTATGTAAGAACAATATACAAATTATTATACTCCAAAATAAAATGGATTAGTGGAAAGGAGAAACATGACTATCATGGAGAAGACACATTTTATAATGTAAAATAGAAAGGTAATTTTTTGATACTAGGTATAAATTTCCAATACTACAATATACATCATGAATAGAAGCCCTTGTAAAGCAATACAGAACATCACTCCTAAAGAAGCATGGTTAGATAAAACACATGATGTAATTGATTTCCACATTTTTGGTTGTATTTATTTTTACTCTTGGAATTATTCATATTATATTTTAAAAAATTAATACAAATTTAAGTTTGAAAATTAAATCATTCAAACACATCATGGTTCAAAATCCTTGTTGGAAGAACAAAACTAGGTTCAAACACAAGTCAAAAATCAACTGATCAATAAACAATTTATATTAATATAAAATAACAATAAAAAATAATATTAAGCACATGATGTAGCCATAATAGGTGGATGTGGTGGATCATCCTTGTAAATCACTATCCAAGAAGGAGGCTCCACATCAGATATCTCTAAAATAATCCAACCATCAAAGAGGTCATCACAAATAATGATAGGGCATCCATTAGTTAGATAGAAAGCATATGGAGAGAGATGATAAGGATTAACATTAGATTTTACATGAGAAATATAACCTTCCCCTAGAGGAGGGTTAGGAGATAAGTGACCCCTACCTTTTGACTAACCTCTAATTCGACACCTTTTAGGAGGAGGAGGTGGTAAACTATGGGGTAGGCCATCAAGTGACATCCAAATCATTATGCAAGGGCCACTCCCCTAGTGGCTGAGGAGATCCTATAGGTGGTAGAGGTATATCTACATATTTCCCACTTGATATTGAATAAATATAAAGGACAAATAAATAACAACCACCTTTTTTAATGAAAAAAGAAACTTCATAGTGTTCATGATTAAAGATAGCATTGCTTCAAGATTTTCATAACCGAAAGAGAATAATTTCATAGAATAAATGTTAAATTAAAGAAATAGAGGCCAAACAAATATAATAATACATAAAGATAACATGTCACCAAGATAAAGGCTTAGGGTGGTAACAATTAAAAATTAAATGAATCCGTTGCCAAGTAGACAGAGCTTTAGAATAAAACTAAAACAAATGTTTAAATTACTAAGGATAATTGAAAGATAGATATAAGGGATATGGAATGATAATGTGGAGAAATATATCTTTCAAGGGAAGTTTTTCATATATCATAGACCATAAAATATGAGCTAACTTGGGATCTAGGGTAGGTTTCCACATATGGTCCAGACAAGCAAGCCAAGTCCTAAGAGAGGACTAGAGACCTTAGTGCCTATTGAGTTTGCCTAAATATAGGGATAGGGGACTAATAAATTGATAAATTAATTTAATTGAGTATCACATTTCCACCATCAGTCCTTCCACCAGGCCTTAGGAGGCTATAGGCCAAGTTTATGTAACATAACATCATCTAATAACTCTTGGATGCATAGAATTAAAGGTAAGTATGAATTTTTTAACTAAAAACTTAATTTTAGTTCAAGCCAAGGGATAAAATCCTTGGATATAACCAAATACTAAATATTTTGAATCCTTTTGTAGAATAAGCTTTAATACTAGGTAATTTGACTAAGAAAATAGAAGAACTAGTAAGAATAAAGGACTACCACAAATTATGGTCATTAAAAAGCAAACCTATCTAAAAACCATCTCCCACCCACTTTAAGTGGTGTTTGATGACTTCAAATACCTTACAAATTTTATTGGCCACAGAAGAGCTAGAGATATTGGCAACAACCATAGTGATAAGAAATAACTCTAAGCCAATAATTTTCCAACTAGTTTTACCTTAAGGAGAGTCTACAAAGATATAATCCCTTAGCAAATTTTTTGAATAATCATTAAAATTAATGGCGTACACAACCCACTTATAACTCAAATCCATACATTTACAAAATGTTTTAATGATGACCATACTATTCTTATCATGAGTGAGGTAATAAGTATCTTAGGACACCTGATCAAAACCTTAGGCATGATTGGAATTAACCTAGAGGAAATATATAAGGATTTTGGATAGTGATTCATAAGAGGCCTTAGATGGATCCCAATAGGAATAATAATAGACATGAGTGTTGGCCAAGATTTTGGTGTAAACTTGAAACTTGTCTGCTAGAGATAAGGGTTTAGTAATACCATATTCAATCCTATTTTCAATCTTATTTAGGACATACTACCAAATATTGAGAAAAAAACTATAAAAGGAAAAGGAGATGCCCAAGAATTTGATATTTTCCCTACAATTAATCTATTTTCAATTATAAATGAGAATATAATCAAGTATAGGCATGAAAATTTATATAAAACATTAGGTTTTCCTCTATTAGAGATTAAAACTAGAATCCAAACAAAAAGTTTCTAGGCATTGACTAGTTTATTTAAATTGGGTCTCTTATTATTTTAGTGCAAGGAAGGTGTCATATTTAAAATTCCCATTGATGAGCTAAGAGTTGTATTTAGGCAAGACAATACCATGAACAAGACCTTGAGAAGCTTTGAAAGCTATGAGATAACCTAGGGATTTAATAGAGAACACATAAATACCTATAACAAGGGGACATCATTGGTGAATAGAATGATGAAGCTCAATCCTCTCAATTTTATAACCATTAATAGTAAGGAATACTAAATCCTCCTGAAGCAAATTCTAGATAATATTAATGAAATAGGGGCTAAATCCAAGATCTTTAAGCATGGTCAAAATGAATTGCCACTCAATTCTATCATATGATTTTTCAAAATATAATTTAAGGAACTAGTTCTCTAGAGAGTGGAACATGCCCAAGTCATTCCCTCTAAGACCATAATAAGATTATCTAAAATATAAAAACCTTTAATAAAACTTAATTTTTATGGTGTAATAATGATAGTTAAAAATGAGGTGGATTATATTGGAAAGGGCCTTAGAAAGAATCTTATAATAAAAATTGAGAAAGGTTATAGGCCTCTAATTGGTAAGAAACTCAAGATATCCAACTTCATGAATAAATTTGATATTATTTTGGTTTATCAAGGATATAAGAGACTAATTTTGTAGATCATCCTTGTAAAACTACAACAAATATATTTCAACAAATTCCAAGGTGGATTTATAAAACTCATAAGGGAAGCCATAGAGTCTAGTGGATTTATTTTTGCTCATGAAATGTAAATCCTTTTTTAGCTCCTATAATGTGAGTGAGGCATCACATAGTTTATGATTGACATAAATGAGTTTGTAAGGCACCACATTTAGGAAATTTTTAAGTTTTTGGGTTTTCTCGATAGTGTGTGGTTGATCTTGAAAAACCATCCTGTAATGAGCCAAGAAATCCAAAGAGATATCAGATTGAGAAGTGAGTTGGAATTGAGGAACCTAAATGGATTTGATCTTCTTATGAGATTTTTTGGATCTTAATGCTTTAAATAAATCCTTGGAAGCCTTGTCACCAAATTTAAGCCAATGAAGTATAATGCATAACTAGGCTCCTCTAGCTACATAGATATCCACCACTTTGATTGAAGCTACACATTGACTAATCTCAAGAGATATAGATACCCACAAAAATTCATTGAGCATGCCCTCTTTTGACCACTTTTTAATCCAAATAATATGTTTTCTATGGTGGTAGAGGAAGGAGGTGGTGCACATAATGGCCTCATTCCACCACTCAGTCTAGATAACATCATAAGGGGGACATAGTGTAAGGTTTTATATCTACATGATGAGTTGGATCATACCAACATGAATTAACATATAAGTATAAAAATTAATTAATTACATGGCACGTTTTACTTTCTAGAAGTCTATTCACTTTATAGAAAATAGGGTAATGGTTCAGAAAAATAATACTGGAGTGGACATTGATAGGGTGGCCATCAATGCTATAAAGGGAGAAAAGATTTTGTTATGATATCATAAAGAGACTGATCTATTTTATCATGTGAAAATCCCTAGATCATTAGTTAGACCACATAAACCAAGACACAAGGTTAAATATCTCCTACCAAAGGAAAGGATCGATTAGTCCCTATTGATTTTTGAAATAATACTAGACCTCACACTCAACAAAGAACCTTCACATGGGGAGGGCCCTAACCTTGTCTTTTGGGTGTTTATTCATGTTGAATTCTCTATATACTAGATGTATGGTAGTATGAAACCTATTGGCTAAGAATCTATAAAGCAAGGAATGGTTAAGACCATAATTAGGTGCATAGATGTTGAGAATACCAAAAGGATGGCTATCAATGTCAAGAACAATCCAAACCACCTAATTGTGGTAGGTCCTCCCCCATGCAAATAATGTTAGGGTAAACTTAGGAAAAACTAAAATACAAGTGTTGTCATGCCCCTCCTCATGAAAAGTGTTGATCTAGGTAGAATCATGCCAAATACTTCATAAGGATGTATAAATATAAAATCCAAACACTTTAACCTCCTATAGCTAGAGAAACTCTAGAAAACCACTTTCCTAACACACCATGCATAGAGTATTTATGGGTAAACTTTTTAATACCCCTAACATTCCATGATAAAACATTCATGAGGAAAGGCCATCTATTTTAAGATCTCCCTATTGATCCTCAAAAATAACTAATGCTTTAAATTTTTTGGTTGGTAAGGATGTGTATTATTACCTACCAAAATAAAGTGGAATTTTAATTTATGTTCCTATCAAGGAGATTATGTGCCCTCACAAGGTGTATTATAAGACCATTTAGATAAATATCAACTAGATGAGATAGCCTTAGCCATGAGCATTGTAATATTTTGAAAAACTAGAGAAACACTCTACAAGTTAGAATAAATTAGGATAACAAAGGAGGTTGGAGGAGTCCCCTAAGAGGGTTTGATAGCTAGGGTAGTATTATCTTGAATATGTGGTTATATTGGGCCTTTTAACATGAGATCTAACCTTTAGGGGGAACTATAGACCATACATCACCCTAGTCTATTAGTTTGGGATTCTTGTTCTAAAGAGGTAGCTTAGGGGGCTTAGGATGACCAATGTGAAGATAATCCTTGATGCAGTGGTTCAAATCCAATTATGGAAGCAAATGTTTGATAGGTTGAAATAAATAACCTTTTACAACCATTGGATTTTATTAACCTAAATTTTGATGAACTCTAATTATTTGGAAAGTTTTACCTCCACACACACCCTCTTATTAGGGATGGGGGAGAACCACATAGCCATAACATACCCTATGAGAGTAATGAATTTGCACCACAAGTGAATTGGTGAACTAGGAAGCTAAACCCAAACATGTACACAAAAGGTGACATTGTTTAAAAATTTAAAGTCTTGAGTCTAAGAAGACAAAATCATAAACTAGTTTGGAAGGAACTAGACATTGGACTTCATAAGGATACGTTGTGGCTCAGATGGTTCTTTGAATGTATATAAAATATCCTTTGGTAAGTTTTTGGACTCTATATACATAGATTCCTAATGGATCCCAATAATTACAAAACTAGTTATAGATATAGTCTTCTAAGGGGATATGGCTAAAAAAACAGGTAATAATAGAATAATTTATATAAAATTTTGAACATTGATATATTATTTAAATAAGAATACTTACATAGAGAGTGGAGGAAATGGATGAGATTACCTCTTCATAGACTTTAAGGAAAAAATTATTAGCTTGCTTAAGAACCATTAGCTCTAACTCCTACATCAATAGTTGTAGTAGAGCATGGATAATACATAAATAATGGGTTTGAATTCCCTAAAGGCAATGTTCCAAGCATAATTAATGCACATGAGCCTTATAAAGTCTCATTGTATAATCAATATGAACACAATGATGAAGATAAAGCAAGAAAAAAGACTATGTAAACCATAGAAAATGTTCCCTTGTTTTTTCACATGAAAGGGAGTGATTTAGATGCAAAAATTAAAAGGTACATGTTTTTTGGATAAAATGAAAAATCTAGAGCAATAGATATCTCTACAAGTAAAGGTGGTGTACATAGAGATGTCACAATAGATGATAAAATACCATAATTCTTAAGTAATGGTAAACCCATTAATATTATTAATCTATGGATAACTATTAATGATTTTGAATCTATTTCAAGCACTAAAGTGGAATATGATTTAGAAACCCAAACACTAAAGAATTCAATCTCTATTGAAGGATCTAGTGAAGATAACCATGATTCATAGTACAATTAGATTATTTAGCACAAAAGGAAAACGTGGTTTTATTCCACACTAAAATATGTAGAGGATGAAATTTCACTCTAAATGGAAGGTAGATCCACCATATATGGGAAATGAGTAGTTCAAAGTCATAAAGAAGTATTTTTTTCTCTAAATTTAGTTATTTCAAAAATATTTGATCCAAACACTTATGTAGATGCTAAAATAAATCCTAAATGTTAAACTACCATGAAGTTGGAGTATGATGCAATAATAAAAAATTGAACTTGGTTTTTGTCTGATCTACCTTAAGGTAAGAAGTCCATTAGATGTATGTGGGTTCATAAATAAAAATTTAGTTTAGTTGGTTATTTATATTATTACAAATCTCATCTCTTTTCTAAAGGATATGAAAAATAAGGATTAAATTATGAATAAAAATTTTATCTTATAAAAAAATGGTAACATTAAGAATGGTTATTTTTATTATTACTCAGTTTAGCTGGCATGTATACTAGATATATGTCATTTTTTCTTGAATGGAGATATATAGGAAGAAATATAGACAGTACATCCATAAGGATTTTAGATTCTTTTTAGATGTTATCTATTTTATAGGTTAGTGAAGTCCTTGTATGTACTTAAGGAGGCTCCTCAAGACCGGTATTTAAAATTTGAAAAACATCTTAGAGAGTCTAATTTTAAAATAATTTATTTAAAATCTACATTCTATGCTAAATTGGTTCGTGACGACATAATTATTTTATTTTTCTATATTGATGATCTTGAAATCATTATAAGTAGTGTTGTATTTATTCAATAGGTGTAATTTAATGTTCTATGATTGAAGTGATTAATGTAGGCCTATTTCAATATTGTCTAGGTGTAAAATTTTAGAAATATTACAATTTTGGATATACCAATTTTGCATCTCAAATAAAATATTCCAATTTTTTGTTATAAAAATTCATAACATATGATTTTGATACAAAAACTAAACCTATGTAAGTTGGTAAAAAGACTAAGTTAACACTTATTCAACATGGGTCAATGAAATAATGTATCGATAAATTGTAGGTAGTTTGATTGATATTAATATTTCTAGACCAAATTTATTTTTTGTAGTGAGTTATATTTCTCATTTCATGGATAAACCAAATGAATAACATTGGAAATATTTAAAATGGATTATTTCATATGTCAAAGGAAATCTTGACATTAATAAATTATATGAAAAATGTATTGATTTATAGGTAATAGGGCATACTAATTCAAATTGGGTAGGATCAGTTCATTCAATAAGGTTTACAATAGGTTATGTTTTCACTCTTTGTTCAAGATTACTTTAATGGTAGAGAAAGTGTCAAAATATATTTGTCTTGTCTTTTATTGAAGTTGAGTAAAAATAGTTAATAGTGTAGGTCATGAATTGATGTGGATTCAAACAATTATAAAGGATATTCAACTTGATTCATATTCACCCACACCTATTTTTGAGAAAATAAGAGTGTTCTAAATTTGGTGAAGAATCTAATTTTTCATGGCAGATTAAATAAAATTGATGTTAACTACCACTAAATTAATAAATTTGTTAGTGAAGAAGTCATGTGTCTTTCTTATTCTCCTACCTCTAAGAAATGACTAAACCTCTAAGCATAGATAAAATGTTAAAATTTATAGATAAACTTAGAAATTTTTCCAATTCAGTCATTAAAGGAGGGTAATGAAATAATTAATTCAATAATCAAGTTTGTTGTTATGTTTTTAATAACTTTTTAGATATTTTTAGTATTTTAGATTCATGTTGAATCTAATTTCATCTTATGGTTATTAGTTTGTTTAGATTGATAAGTATATTCTCCTTGTTCATAGTAGTCTTTCAGGGTATTTAAATGGCTTGCTATAAGTAATAATTAAAGGCTTCTTACATCATGTAAATCATCATATTTATGAGACACAAAAAGTATTAGATTTTAAATATAATGTATACTTGATCATGATCATGATTCATGAGTTTGGATTTGTTACGGAGAAAGGGTTTGCATTTTTATGTGGAGGATGTGTTAATGTAAAATATGAGTTTTTAGATGCAAATGGTTATTTTCCATGATAGACCACCATAACATAAAGGTGAGGTGGTAAAAATGAGTGTCAGTGACAAATGAAAATAAGTAAAGGATTATAACACATATGCCTATACCATATAAGGGTTTTTAAAATTTTAAGGCGATAATAAATTACAACTTGATAAGGAATATTAGTGGAAGTGGAAAGTTTTTGGGATGGGATACATTAACTTATGTGGTAATTTATAACCATTTTTAGTGGTCATTGGAAGTAATTATAAGTTGGTCCAAGATTAATAATTTTGGAGGTGCCTTATATTTCATTAGTGGCATGAGGTGTTGTGGAAGGATCACAAATGGATTTTCAGATGACATTGCATAGGAGAAGCAACTATAAGGAAAATAATATTGGAAAGATATTAATGGACCAAAAAAATTCAATGATGCAAAATAGTATATGAAGCGATGTGAAATTTTACATACGGTCAAGAAATAAAATAAAAAAGATGAGATTCCACTAATCATGATTATTGTATATAAACTTTTTAAAAGAGGAAAATATAATTTTTGGGATAAATTTATATGTGTGAGATAAAATTATAGAGGATATGATCCTATTTATATTTATATACTAGGATATAAATACAAGATAAAATCAGATATCAATGGCATAAGGTTCCAAATTCTATGTCTAATATATATGATATGGGGTCTAACTATGTCCCAAGATAAAATAAATGATATAAATAAAGTAGAATAAAAGAGGGTATAAAGGATATAATAAGGAAATCATATGAAAGTAACTAAAAAAATAGGGTAACCTATATCTCAAGTAGAAAATAAAATAAACTAAAAATAATATGTATGACCAAGGTATGAATGTAATGGTAATCTAGGAAAATACAACCTAAACTAGGTCCTAAAATATGATTATAATGACAAAGCTGAGCACCCTATGCAATACCATATTATTTGACATAAACATGACATGGGAAAGGATGATAATATAAATAATACTCTAAAAATAATTATAAAATATTGATATACTAAGTAAATGAAAAGAAATAAAATAGGGATAGAGATACTTACATTGGGTTGACTTGTCAGTGCATCAATATCACCCTTGACTCGAGTGTTACTTTGTAATAGATATAGAAAGTGAATATATCAAATGGAAAGTATTATTACCTAATTTTACTTAGTTTTATATTCAAAATAATAATGGGAATATACTTGTTTCAAATTGATCCAAGAAACATTTCAGACGATAATTCGAGCGACGGTTCTACCCCAATTGGTGGAAAAACTTTCGGGAGCCATAACTTTTGCACCATAGCTCCATTTGAATCATTGGAAATATAATAATAAGGAGAATAAAATGAGATGGCATGGAGATATTCTATATCGTTTTTTACCCCTAAAATCCCAATGAAACTATCTTAAATTTCAATTTTAATAGTGCAGTCTAAGAAATAGTAAGTTTCTAAAAATAGTAATTTATCAAATTATGTAATGTTTTCAATTGAGGAAGTTGAACCACTTCATGTACCTAAATATTGGTGACCTTCCACATCCTCCTCATAACTTAAAAGTGTTTATATAGATATATGTATCCCAAAAAGGTAATCAAACATCTCTTCTCAGAGATAGGTATATGTTTAGATCTACAAATTTGATCAATAAAACATCTCTTCTCAGAGATAACATTATTACAATTGTGTTATTATTATTTCTTGAATTATATTTCAACCAAAGATCCTGAGTTTTGGATCACAACTCTTCTCAATAATCTTGAAATACCTTGAGTAATACATGACCTCCACAATAATTATAGTATATACTCTAACTCCTCATTTTAATACTTAAGGGTATAAATGAGAGTGAAATAAGAGAATATTAGTTTTGTGTGTCTTGGTAATAATATTTATGACCCACATATATATATATATACAAACCTATAAATAAATTATCTATATAGTTTGATAATATTTATCATGATTGATATTGTATAATGGTATTAATTGTCATGTGAATCTGTTACCTACTTAATCACTATTTGATTTAGTGAAATAATGGGAACATCCCAAGGTTTTGTGACCTTGGATCCTTGGGATGAACCTCTAGAGAAGTAAAAATCACACTTAAACTATGTGTACCTGATGTAAGATCATTTTTTAAGCCTAAAACATTACTATAAAGACTTATTTACAAATGTTTCTAATATCCTTATTGTGGAAAAGGGAATATGAGTGAAATAAAAATATAATGTGGTGATGCACTAAATCTTTGATGACTCCTAAACTTGATTGAATCGATACAAGAAAACCTTCATAATTGATAACTCTTATATACAATCTTTAAATCACACATCTCTCACATAATTGATTTGTAATAAGGTAAGAGGTCTAGTAAAAAGATTTGAGGGATCAAAAATCACCTTGAAAAAGGCTCAAATGGTTTTAATTTCATAGCTAATTTTCTTAGAAACCTAATTATACACAACATATGACCTATAAAAGAATATAATTTTTCATGAAGGTGAGAAGGATTTGATAACAATACGAGGGGAGAAATGGATTTCCGTAAGTAAAGATCAACAAACCCAAACATTACACATAAAATGCAAGAAATGTGAAGAAAGATAATCTCATTTCTTTATTAATTTCAAGGGTAAATCCAATCTTACAATTTTAAAATGAACATAATTTTGCTACACCAAAGCAGAGGGTTCTTGACAAAATTCATTTTTAGTCATATATAGAATACAAGAAGTGAGAGAAGAAGAAACATAATACAATTTTCAACTACAATCATCAATCTAGGCATATGTATAAGGAGAGACCAAGAATTTGAAATCATTAAGCCCTTTAAATGTTTTTGAATTTTTCCTTGAGGATCTAATTGGATGCTTATCATAATAGAGGTTAAACCACCCTATATTAACTCTAATTATCTCCTTGAGAAGGTTTTTACATGATGGATTTGGTCAAAATATCACCCCAAATTGATATATTCTAGGAATAGACTTGATCTCCTTCCCTTAAAGATATTTTAACTCAGCAATTTTTCTTAAGCATGCATGGTTGGAGAGAAGATAGTTAGTCTTGACTTGTTCTCAATTTTTATATCCTTTGTTGAGTATATTGCATGTAAATAGGCTTAACTCACCCATCTAGAGCCTTGGGAATATATTCTCATCAATGCCAATCACTAGAGGAGGTTGCATGTCTTTAGGGGAATATTTATAGCTACCTTCCATGATTATTCACCTTCTTCAATCCACTTAAATCATTTATTAGTATGAAGATATCCTATCTCAATCCTTAAAGACCTAATTTAATTCTTGTAGATGCTTGAAACCTATACTTTCCATCTCTACTCATTAAAAAAACTTACAATAACTCTATTATATATGTACTAGATATTTTTGTTGCATGTGCATCATATCTTAATTATTTAAAGAAGGTAACCTCTTTTTTGAACCTTTTTATTTTCTCTTACATGTATTGATAGTTCATGGGTCTCATCACTATAAATTTCATTTGTGGTTTATCTTGATCTATGTGCTGAATTAAGATTCAAAACCACCACCATTAGAAAGACCACATCCATGCGAGTCAATTTTTTATTTTACATAGCATGAAAATAAATTATTGACCTCTTAATGTGTATTATAAGTCTTGCTCACTCAATTACCTAATTGCATTTTTATACCTTATTTTCAACATTTTTATATTTTTGTGCACTATGGGGAACTAAGGTTATTTCCATTAGGTAGTTCTAACCCATATGAAGAACTTTCATGTTCACCATTTTACCTAAAATCATTATCCTGACCCTCTATTTTTTTGATAAAGTGACCTACTCTAAATATCCCATGACCTTGGTCCAAAATTAAATTATTTAAAAAATCATTCACCTCCTAAAAGTCAAAATTCAAAATAATGATTTTTAAATTAAAAGAAGGATTGGAATTTAATTTTTAAATATTAAAATTTTGGATTTTATCCTCCCACATGGAAAGTGGAATGTGGGGGTCTTAATTTATTTTATTTCCTTTTTAGTTTTATATGAAGAGCGGTGACACCTACATCTACAATCTTGTGGGCCCAAGTGATGACCAGGGTAACTAACCCCTACTCTTTTTTTTAAATAGTTTTGATGGTGGGATTCATCCTACCACCCCCACACCTTATTTATTTTATTAAAAAATGAACTTTTTAATTTTAATTTTTTTATTAAATTTTGTTTTTAATATTAATATTATTTTAATTTTAATTAATTAAATTAAATATTTAAAATTAATTTAATATTAATAAATTAAAATTAATTAATTAATGTATTAATTAATCATTTTTTATAAATAATTAATATTTAGTTTAATTTTAAATATTTCCCCATTCTAGTGACTAAAAATGATTTGGGGGATGTTTTCATTCATATCTTGCAAACTAGGATCCATTTTTCAAACAATTTAATTCTTTAGAAAGCTAGTTCCACTATGGTCATCATGGTGGTCTTAGTTTTTCTCAAATACCCTTAATTTTAGAGTAGTTTTAATTTAAATAACTTACAACACTATTCAAACTAATTAAATGTGTTTTCTAACTTTTTTAACCTTTTTTGTTGTAGGAGAGAGAAAGCAACAAAATTTGGGAAATGAAGGAGGTAGATGAGATATTAATGGTGGTTGTTGAAATTTTGGAGGGAAAAATATCCCCCATAGAAGACCAAATTGTTATATATTGGATGAATTTCGCTCTCATAGGGTTGGAATTTAGTTTCTCAAAAACACCATTGAGCTAGCCACTTTCCTTTTCTCTCTCTATCTCTCCCTCTTTGTTTACATAATGTTATGCTAAAAAAATTTAGCCATATCAATTTTAATTCATCTATATACATTGTCCTACTCGACATTTACTGATTTATAGAAGTGGAAGATTTATTTTCTTTAAATATGTGCATGTTAATGATGATTGGGGGTTTTATTTTCTTCTTGCTTATTTCCTCCTCAAAATTTTGCACCGACCCCATTGAATGGTTATGCACATGCTGAACACATGAAGGTTAAATTTTTTGGATGATTGCATTTGTGATGAATGGATTTTCATTCATAATAACAAACTTTTTCTCTCTTTTTCCCCTTTTTATTAGTTTTTATCCTAGGGTTTTATTCACAATCAAATATTAATGTTACATCCCAATTGAAAATATTTACATTATGTTAATGCATTATTGAAAACAAATAATGGAATGAATGAATGTACACTAAAATCAACCACACACTCATAGATATAAACCATAAACACATTGACTTATACTAGACAAAACTCAAAATGAATGCTTATTTATCTATTTTCAGCACCTACATGAAACCCTAATCAAACAAAACATAAAACACACATTCTTATTTTACATTGTTAAAATACCCAAAACCCATTGAAATTAAGTCTCAATTATTCATTAAACCAATAGACTCCCCTTAAATTAGAATGGTCACAATGAGCCACTGAGTGAAGATCAGTGCACATAGACTATGTAGATAAATACCTTGGGGAGTAAAGATCTCTAGATCTCCTTCCTTTTAGGAAGGGCAGGTGCATAAAAAAAAATTGCCTATAGTTTGTCATTCATTCATGTCTAAGGACCAATAAATATTATGGCACTAAAAAGAGGACCTAGATCAAAATATTTTAGACTTATCATTACTTTTAAAATTGTCACTCTCTCTTTTATGATTCTCCCATCCCATTGCATTCTCAAGACACACTATCACCATTTTGGCATTAGAACGAGGGCTACCAATGCATAAACCAAAGAATGTAATTTTAACAAAAATATCAAACTTGAATAATAGAATATTTTCCCACTTGAGTATTTCAAGTTATAATATTGTAAACTTAAATTCTAATCCCACATATGGATTTTACCTAGACAAGTAGAATTGGTTACCCTATGAATTTTATAGCGCTTTATCATGACATGACAAAACATTATATTGAGTATTGTCAAAAATACACACATGGTGGGATTTGAATGGCTAAAGAAAAAATTTAAGCCTTTAAAAAAGTCATTATGTGTACATAGATTCAACATGAGGATGTGGTTTGTAATTTGTTTCCTTATTCTATTAATGAGGTTGCTTAAGGTTGGTACCTCAGCCTACTTGATACATGCATCACCACATGGGTAACATGTAAATAATTATTCCTTAACCATTTTAACATGCCCACTAAACCTATTTCCCTCTATTATGAATTTTCCATAGCCCATAGGGATCCCAATGAACATGTTAGCATGCTTAACATTCATTTTCACCAATTTTATAAGAGGTTGAAAGAACTTTTATTAAAAATGTAGGACACATCTATTATTTATTATCATAACATGTTAGATCCCCTAACATCTATTTTAATTTAGAGGGTTTAATCCACCCTCATGTCTCTCACATTGTTTTATAATGAAGCATACACAATAGAACAATAATCCATGTTGCATGACTATTATGTAGACTCATTTATTCACAAGGATAGTTAAGTGTTTGCAACTAATATGCTTTGATTATCTTACCTATAATTCAACTAGTTGGCCAATTTATGCCTTATAAATAAACATTGTTTCAAAATTACAACCATTTCAACCTCCCCATGACGAAGGAGAACCCTATCATTGATTTTAATTTATATAATCATGATAATTTTGTATATGAAGAATATGCTATTTTTTCTTGTTTTAGTGATCAAGCATCTCTTGGTGCTTTTGATAATACAATGCCATTTGTTTTACGATACTATTCATAAGCAATGCATAAACTTACCGATGATACTATGTGTCAAACTTCATAATTTGGTACCTACATATATGAAAATGAGATAAGTGTAGAAATAGTATTGTTGACTAACATCATGCCATTCTACAAGAATGAATTAGTATTTGAGAGTAGTGATGAAAATGAGTCTAATGATGATGAAGAGGTAGTAGTTGTCTTAGGTGGCATACTGGCTAAAAATTAGAGTAATTTTGAGCTACCTACACTTGATGAAGAACTAGAAACATCTTGAAATCAATTGATTGAAGAAATAGAAGAGTTGGAGTAGCTGGATGAAGAGGATATATGTTATGCATTTGAAACACCTTTGATATATGTTTCTAATCCCACATTTTTTAATCTAATTTATGATAAAAAAATATCTCATTAGAAGTAGTGTATCACCCATCTCATTCTTGGAAATGGAATAAAAAGTAAAATAATGATAAAATAGGTTATCGGTATGTAGAAGCTGAGATAGAAGAGTTTAAAATACAATATCTCTCACCTAAATACATCTTTACATATGATCTAATTAACTTGAACCTAAATGGATAAGTCATGAGATTCTTTTCTATTAAAGAGCAACACTTCTACATTGGTAATGATAGGTGGAAAGGAGAATACAATCATGTTGTTTCCCTAATAGATGAATAGTTAGATCCACTATAACAACTTGAGGAGTGGGATTGCATCATATTTTTATAACTTACAATAGTAGGGGAAATAAAGATACAAATACATGATTATAAATATGGCTGCCCTGACTGTGAAGTAATAAGGTCGGTGGAAGTTAGGTCTAAGTATAGCCTTATCCAAAGTAACTCTTTACACATGTCAACCACCAATGACAAATACAAAAGGTCACTCACATAGGAATAATCAAGTTTATTCATTATTTATGATGAGTATTATAAATTATATAATGCCAAAACACTCAAGTCAATTAAAGAGTAGCCAACTATTGATCTAGTGGTTACCACGAGGAACTTATCTATACTAGGTTGGATGCACATGTCATTCTAGTATGTGTTGATACCAACCCCTACCCCTCATCACAATTCAATGTATAGGTAGAGATATTTCTCCAAAAAATTTCCAATTTCTTTTAACAATTTAAGAATAACTACATTATCATATTTAATTTTTAAAATTTATTTAGGTTGTATGAAAATAACATTGATAGAACTCTATAATATAGTGATCATGAGTGTAGAGGTCAACATAAGTGTAAGTATTTGTATCTCCTTGGTAGTATCTCTACTAATCTTCTCAAAACATTGTTTACAAATACATTTTGTATTAGTTGTATAACTAACAAGTATGTCCTTAGATCATTCATCAACATTCCCTCAAAATTATCACTTTTAGGCATGTATTTTCCTATCAAGTTCTTGTAAATACCTTCTCTCTCAATTTCCTACTTTGTTTTTGTTTTATTTCCTACTTTATTTTTTTCATTTTATTTTCTTGTTTCTCTTAATTTTTATTATTAGTATAGCCTTATTATTTTATTCTTTTGGTCCATTGCACATAATTTTCCCTATACGTTCCCATATCATTCAAAATAATTAAGAATAGAATGCTTTTTCATAGGTATATCGACTGACACTCCTGATTTGTAAGTACTTTGAGTAGTTTATGACTTTAGATTCTATTTTTGAATCAGTTTCAAAGGTTTAGCTATCATGTGCACCCTAAATTTATTTGAGTTGTGTTAAGTTGAGTAAACCATTTGGTTAATGAATAAATTATCTCAAATCTAAGGAAAACATCTCAAATCTTAATGGTTTTTGGGATTCCTTGGATGAATCTACTATGGGGAAGATCTAGGGTGAAAAATCCCAATTTGTAACTTTTGTTTGCTAAAATGTTCCCCAACCCAAAATCAAATTTATAAGAAAGAAAGTGAAAAGATAAAATAAGACAAAAAACGAAAATAAAAAGAGAAATTTAAGTAGAAACTTATTTCTTGGTGATTCAGGAAACTCCACCATGGGCTTTCCACTAGCTATGGAACAAGGCCAAGAGAAGAATCAAAGGTAAATACATTAGGGTTATGGATGTCTATCTAGTAGTAGAGCTATGCCCAGGCAAGTATTCTCAAGGTAAGATTCACTAACCTAGAGATTGGATCCATAGTATCTATTCTTTTTATGTCATAGGAATTAGTAAATTAACTCACAAGCACACACCTAGTCAGTGAGAATGTCTAATTTGGTCTTCTATCTTCTTCTATCTTCTCATCTCTCAAATTAGTTTATGTTCCATGGGTAGTCTCAAATATAAGATTTGGGTTCATAGACAAGTTTATAACATTTCAAAATATTGAAGAGTATTTTCTAGTAGAGTCACCTTTTTTTTGGCAAAACATGCCCTAATTCTTCTAAGAAGTAGGGAACCTTTTTTTTTTTAACCTTTTGCTCTACACCTTCATGCACTCACAGTTCATGGGTCTCAACACTACAAATTTCCTTGGTGGTCCATATTGATCTACATGTTGAATAGAGACTCTAAACCACCACTATTGGAAATACCACATTTGTGTAAATCAACTATTTATTTTACACTTAGTGTGAAAATAGAGTGTTGGCATCATAACTTGCATTGGAATTCTTACTCGCTTGGTTATCTACTCATATTTATCTACCTTATTTTGAATTTTTTTTTTATTTATGTGCATCATGGGGTCATGAGGTTAATTATATTGGGTAAGCCTTCCCCATATAGATAACTTTCATGTTGACCATTTTTCCTAAAAACTTTATCCTAGCCCTCTATTTTTTTGATGGAGCAACCTACTCTAATGATCTCAAGACCTTGGTCCAAAATCAAATTATTTAAAAAAAAAATCACCTTTAAAAAAATCAAAATTCAAAATAATGGTTTTTAAATTAATTAATTATGGGAATTTAATTTTTAAATATTAAAAGTTTGGGTTTTATCCTCCCCATGTGGAAATTGGAATGGGAGGGGTCTCAATTTATTTAGTGGCCTTTTTAATTTTATATAGGGACCGACTACCCCCTGGATCCATGTTTCTATGGGGCCAAAAGGATGACTAGGGTAACTACCCCCATTTTTTTTTTAATATTATTTTGGGGTGGGATGTATCCAGCCTCCCCCCTCCATTATTTTTTATTTTATTTATTATATTAGAAAATGTTTTTCTTTTAAATTTATTTATTTATTTTTATAAAATTTTATCTTTGATATTAATATTAATTTAATTTAATTTTTATTAATTGAATTAAATAATTAAAAATAATATTAAATTAGTTTAATATTAATAAATTAAAATTAATTAATAATTTTCTAATTGTTTTTATAGAAAATTAATTATTTGTTCAATTTTGAATATTTTCCTATTTAGGTGACCAAAAATGATTTGGGGGACATTTCTATTCATATCTTAAGAATTGGGTATCCATTTTTTGAACCATTTGATTCATCATAAAGGTGGTTCCACATCAATCATTATGAAAGTCTTTGTTTTTATTAAATCCCCTTAGTTTTAGAGTAGTTTAAATTTGAATAACTTAAGACACTATTCAAACTAGTTAAATGTGTTTTGAACTTGTTTTTAGACCCTTTTTACTACAAGAGATAAAAAGTGGCAGGATTTGGGAGATGAAAGAGATAGTTGAGGTATTAATGGTCGTTGTTTAAATATTTGATTTTAATAAAAATCTCCCATACAAGATCAAATTACTGTATATTGGATGAATTTCAGTCTCATAAGGTGGCTCTTGGTTACTCCAAAAGACTATTGATCTAGACATTTTTCTTTTTTCTATCTCTCCCTCTTTATTTCCCTATTGTTATGATGGTAACATTTAGCCATATCTATTGTAATGGATCTATATACATTGTGCTACTTGATATTTATCGATTAATAGAAGTGGAGGAGTTATTTACTTTCAATATGCATGTGTCAATGGTGATTGTGGATTTTATTTTCTTCCTCCTCAGACTCTTCTATTGACCTTGTTGAATGGTTGTTATTAGAATCCCATTGGGTTCAACTCAAAACATGGTAAATTTGTTTTTAAAACTTTACTTTAATAATATAACTAGTCTCAACTAAGATAAGTTAATTGATCTTTAATTAAATATATCTTTCATAAAAAACTAATTATGACTCACTTAGATAATGATAAACTTAACACATTTAATAAAATTACAATTTAAATTCATCACATAAAGTATATTTGTTGAATAATAACTTAACCAACAACTAAAATCTATACAATGAGAATGACCAACTGCTAGTTATCAAAGTACAATAATATAAAGTTTTTACATTAGAGTGATTATAAATAAATTTAATGTTCCACATAACTAATGAGTATCAAAAAATTTATCATATTTATATAAATTGAAATCATGATTAAAAGTATCTATCAACTGACTAATTTAGGAAAGGGAGAGCATCATCATAATGCTTTTCCACACCAACCATGGATCATAGATCCCCCACACAATTGACCAACTAGGGAATGGCATTTCCTTCATAGATGAACAAATGATAATGGTGTAGGTATCAAGAGTTCAATTGGAACCCTATGTTGTAAGATTATACCTACATGCAACATATCATAAAAAAATCCATTCTAATATGACATCATACAGACATTTATATTAATCAAATAGGTGAAATGATAATGTTTAACTATAAACATTACTTTGGCCTAAGTTTTCATATAGTTTAATGATCTAATAGATCAATCATAATCACACACACAAACACAAACACAATCAAATTTCATCTAGTATAAATATTAATAACTATAAATAAATACATGAGAACCTTCTCATGATAATAATCCTTCATGTCATTAATACCATATTTACTAGATTATATATCTATATATATATATCTGTGTGTGTGTATATATTTATACACACACACACACACATATGATTTCCATAATTTAGCATATATATTTAGTATTAATATCTCATTAATTAAATACAAAAAATAACTTGAAATAATCACATGATAAATAATAACTTATTATCAACTATAATATTTCCTAAGTTCTAATACAGCCCAAAGTCTATTTTACAATAAGGTAATATTATAATTAAGTTGATTTCTAAAAATATTCATAATATTTTAGAATTTACCAATTCCATACAAACATTCCTTATTCACAAGTATTATAATAAAAATAATATAATTCAAATTTCACAATAAATCCTATGTTAATCAATAAATAATAAATACAATATTTATTTGTTTTAGTCAACAATTAATCATTTTATTCATAATTACTAATTGAATCAACATATTATAAATTAATAATAGACATCCCAATTTGATTATGAATTTATTCATTTATTATAAATAAACATCAAACTACATACCAAATTACCTGTGCACACGCGCGCGTGCGCACACACACACACACACACACACACACACACACACACACACACACACACACACACACACACACACACACATTGTATATGTTCACTTATATTTATATACAATTAAAAACCCCTAGACACTAATTTTCTAAACATGCACACACACACGCCCACACACACACACACACATTGTATATGTTCACTTATATTTATATACAATTTAAAACCTGTAGACACTAATTTTCTAATGGAATGATATACACATACAAATGGTCATATATGTATGTATGTATGTGTGTGTGTGTATATATGTATATATATACACACATATATACATATATATATATATAGAGAGAGAGAGAGACAGAGAGAGAGAATATATGTGTGTTTATATATATATATATATATATATATATATAGAGAGAGAGAGAGAGAGAGAGAGAGAGAGAGACCCACCCACCTATGCGTATAATTTGTAAGTGTTAACTTATATATAAATGTATATGTGTTTTTATGAAATATTCATAAAGAATATTATATCATCTTTATGTATAATCCATAATTACATATATACATATTTATAATGTTCAAGTTTATTCTCATATCCTAAGTTCCCTACTTAATAAATATTAAGTCATATTTAAACTAAAATATAAATTACATTGAAATCACATAGCACTTAAAACCCAATTAAAAGCATTTAAACACCAACACAAAATATGAAATATTATGTTACTTACCATATAATAAATCAACCTATCAAAATCATTAAACACAAGTTTAACCGCCAAATTAAACATCCATGACCCTAAAAATAGTTTAACTTCAACCATTTTACTAATGTTTAAAACTCAGTCTATACATAACATTAAATAAAATCTACCATACATTAATCAATCATTTAACAACAATATTACACAGTTGATAAGGAAAAAAATTTAACATATAATGTTTATCGCTATCTTCACATTTGCTTGTTTATATATGCCTATGGTGATTTGACCTATTGTAATTTTATAATACTCAACAAATCCATTGCATAATTATTTATGTTAATGAACATAAAGTATTAATAACAATTATGTTCAAAGAACTCATCATTTATAATAACCCAATCATTTTAGTGAAACTAACTATGGTTTATATTAACTCAAACTTAATATGTATTTAAAACCCATGAGCCTATAATAATATAGCCTTCATATATATCCCATTCAAAATGATATTAGCTCTTCAATTTGGTAACTAACTAAAATAACATATAGTTGACAAATAAAAATTTATGCACAATCACCATTAAACTTGTATACATAGTTGACTCATAGTCCTATACACACATTCACTATAAACTTTTATATACAACCACCTCATTTTAATTTACACATAGTTGACTAATTAGATTAAATCTAATAACATTCATAAACAAGTGATACCAAAGTTATAACACTTAGCTAATTCTAAATCTAAATGAGATAAATACATAGCCAACAATATCCAATGAACCCATTTCTAATATTTCAAAATCCAACCATGACTCAAAATCCTAAACAATATCTTAAGCTATAATGACTAAATGGATATACTAAGCCATTTTAATTAATAAATGAACATAGTCAAAGAAATAATCATCAAAAACCATATTTTTTATTCCATATTAAAGCAATGTCTTAAGCCATTTTATAAACACAAATTTTTTTATAACACCCAAAATAATACAGAGCCACATAAATAAACTTCATAATGTGACACTCAATTGTGTAATAAACCATATAAATATATTGTATTCATAGTTATCCTAACCCTTTGTACCCGTGTTATAGTCAATAAAATCATGGATTGAATTTTATGGGTGAATTCCTTTTCCCACAGGGTTGAATCCATATTCCTCTCAAGGGTTAAAAACATTAAATAACCATTTTAAAAAACTCCAAAACAATTTTATCTACTAAATATATAACATGAATACCAATTATTAGAGTAAACCAAGAATAGAACCCTACCTCTTAATTTCATTGAAGTAGTATTTTTACCTTGGTCTATGAATAGAAATCCCTTTCTTTCCTCCTATTCTCCATTTTCAACCCTAGCCTCTATATCTTTTCCAAAAACTCTGTTGTTCTTTTATGTTTTCACAACCATCTACATGCCTTTTGAAAACCTCTAATTCCATGTTGAACCCTTATCCACCATTATTTATCCAAGAATGACTTGTCATAACACCAAAAATTCTCAACATGATTTTAACAACTCACATCTCAACTACCAAACAACACAGTCACCTTTATATTTCCTCTAACTCATAGTCAAACCCTATCCACCTAAGTTTTATGGTTTGAATAACAAAGACAAACTAAATGCTCAATCCCCAAATTATGTTTTACATCATGTTATGTCAAATAAACATAATAGTTATGTTTTAATAAAACTTGAATTCCTATCCACATTAATCTTTAAAAAATATAAGTTTCATAACTAGCTAGCCGCTAGGTAATTAGAAACTAAGTCACCTTAGGTACCACCTTAGTAACTTCCACCTAGGTATAGGTTAGGTAAAGTGTAGTAAAATCATTTTGTTTTATGATCAACAATGCAATTTATTTCTTTGTCATGTAAATATATGTTCTAATGATACTTCTATGTTGAATACTTAAAAATACATGCATGTATGGTTTATACAATTTAAAAGTATAGCCATCTGAAAAAAATATAACACAATCACATTATATAATGGAAACACATCATAATCTTAGAAAATAATAACTACAATAAAAATTAATAGCATCAAAACATAAATTAAAACCAAATCAATTATGACCAAGCATAAATTAATTAAACACAACTGAAATTAAATAAATCATGTATTTTTTGTACTATGTGGTGTGTGTTAGGTTCTTTGTCGAATCTCTACACCTCTAAAGTATTCATCTACAACAACCTCCCTGATGATACTATCCCTCCATATATGTCTATAGAGTGGAATTTCTCCCACATCCACCTCATAAATAAAAATGGTAGTTATCTCATATCAATGATAATCAATTAAAATGTTGCTAAAACACAATAGTACTAAATAAAGATAATCTATATACATATGAAACTAATGCATAATTAAAAATTCATGTAATGATTCACACACAAATAATCACTATATGTTTATCCCTATATCAACATAGTTAAAATATTTTTCTACAATAGTAATTTAACAACATTAACCCCATTAATATCTATTTAATAATCAACTCAAGATTAACAAGGAAATTGAGATATACATCTTTCCCCCTAAAACTTATCATTGTCTTGATGATAGTCATTTCAAACCAAAGTTCTAAAATAAAATAGCACATAGTAGCAAATCAAATAAAAATAGTAAATTCTCTAAATAAATAAATGTGTAAATATCCTATAGTACTCATCATAGTCCTCCCATGTGGAATTATCCTTAGAATATTAGTTCCATTGGACCTTTCACTATGACACTTACCTATTATGAAAAATAAGTTTGAGAGTGTCAATTATTATAAATAGATCAACTATGACCACCCAAAGATCCATAACCTATAAACATTCCAATCCAATACTTAAGAAGGGTCAGATACATACTTTATAAGATATGACACATTAAAAACACCATGTAAGAGATCTATAGCTAGTGTCAAAGTAAGCCTATACATAATAAGATTTATCACTTCCAAGACCTTAAATGGTCCCACATATCTTTTTGAAAGCTTTGTTGATTTAGCAAACTTAATCAGGATTTTCTAAGGTTTAACCCTCTGAAATAGTTTATCACCGATAAAAAACTATCTTTCTATTCTTTTTTAGATTAGCAAAGATTTTATATCCATCATCTAATTTAGCCAACCTTTGTTTGATTATATTTACTTTCCCCTCCATTTCTATAAGCCTTTTAAGACCAAAAACTACCCTATATTCAATCTTATCCTAATTAATTGGTGTTTAACACCTCCTTCTATACAATTCTTCAAATGGACTCATCTTTAAAGTTGTTTGGTAAGAGTTATCATAAGAAAACTCTACTAGTGGAAGATACTCTTCCCACTTGTATTTTTGATCCATGAAATACATTTGAATAATATATTATAGAACTTGGTTTACTTTCTTTGTTTGTCCATATGTTTCTGGATGATATGCAGTACTAAAATTTAACTATGTGCCCAAATCTAAATTTTGAGTCAACCAAAACCTAGACGTCATCCTTGGATCTTAATCTAAAAATATCTTCTTTATAAACCCATGTAACTAGTACACCTCTTTCATGAATCATTTTCCAAGCATAGTGCATCATCAGTCAAATTACTTGGTATAAAGTGAGCTACCTTGGTTAGTTTGTTAGCTAATACTAAGATCATGGCATGTCAATTATAAAAATGTGACAAACCTTGGACAAAGTCCACACTGATTACCTACCACTCCCATTCTAATATATCATGAGGATACACCAATCTTTATTTATGCACATGTTTCTCCTTCACATGTTGTCACTCCAAATAACAAGACACAAAATCTATTGCATCCTTTTTTATTCCTTTTCAAAAATAAAGAGGCTTTAGCTGAACCATAAGCTTAGGCACTCTATCATGACCTGAATAAGGGACATTATGTAATTATTTTAGCAATGTACTGCTCAAATTATCTCTAATAGGTACATATGTTCATCCATTATACCTCAAAATAGCATCATTATCTAACTCAAATCCTTTTAACTTAGGGTTTTGAGCATCCTTTAAACAATCTATATTAACTTTCTCATATAATTTATCTCCAGGGGATAATTTAACAACTTGATATGAAAGTACTAATGATAGTATCCAAAGTTATTATATACCTTCTAAAAATTAGGGCATCAACAAATCTATTTTCCTTGTTTTTTATGTTGCTAATATCAAAGTCCTAGCTAGATAAGAACTCTAAAAAGTGTCTTTGACAAACATTCAAGTTTGGTTGGGTGAAGTTATATTTGATCCCCAAGTTATCTATCTTGAGTTTGAAGAGTTTTCACAACAAATAATGCCTCTAAACTTGTAAAACATGCACTATTATATAATGTTTCATTATTATGTAGGGAATAATTTTCCTCATATGGTTTAAGCTTCTTGGAATCATATGCTACAATTGAACCATCTTGCATAAGAAATCCTCCTAGACTATCCCTAGATGCATCGGTGATTTCTAAGAACTGACCACTAGGATTGAGAAATATTAGCACAAATGATGAAATTAGCCTCTTTTTTAACTCCTAAAATTATTTTTTAAACTTGTATGACAAAATAAAACTTTTGTTCTTATGCTAAAGAGAGGTGATTGGGTTAGTTATTTTTTCAAAATTCAAAGTAAATTTCTTGTAATACCTTGTTAGTCCCATAAAAATTCTTACCTCATACACATTTTTGGGTGATTGACACTCTATTATGACTCTTATCTTCTTTGTATCAACTAAAATTCCATCCATGGAGATAATTTGTCCCAAATACTACACTTCCCTATGAAAAAATCCATGGAGATAATTTGTCCCAAATTTATAGTGTTTATACCAAGTGTTTTAATCCCATAATGAACTTTTGAATCTGAAACCTTTCATCTACCTGATATTGAGTAACATATTTTAGGAACTTAGTGAATTGTTCCAAATATTCATTCACTAAAAGGTATCCTTGCTTTATGTTCTTAAAATCCATCATCTTCTAGTAAAAATACAATTGGGGCAACCATTATGATTTGAAAAAACCATGATTTACTTCCATGTGGTGGTATTAGATTCAAGGCTTATCTCAATTTTCTTAGTTTCCCACTATGTTTTTCCTTCTATAACAAGTTGGTACACTATCCAAACTATCTTAGTGACTACTAAGTAATTTTTGATCTTAAAATACTTTTCCATTTATATCAACAAAGCTTCTACACCATCCCCTAACACAATTCCATTGAACCTATGAGGATTAACTTTCTTCATTCCTTATGCAAGTTCTATAACTACACAATGCTTTATGTCCTATATCACCTCATCATGCCTACATTATTTTTGAGCCTCTTGCTAAACTTCTTGCTAAATAGGGTGATCTTTAGGATCTTATTGATTGACTTTCTCAACATGCCCATGCACTTCCTTTTCTAAGGCCATTATATAGTCCCTAGCTTTATGCATCACTATGATAATCTGATCCAACTTTGTAGATTACTCTATAAAAAATTGGTTTAGATCTATTGGAGGTTTAGTATTTGAAGTACCCTCACCTCTATGTCTCCTACACACCATTCTCCTTTTTTATTAATAGGACAATATGAATAAATTAGTGGACTCATTAAGTCCTATAGTTTGAGCCTCAACTATAATACCATAGTGTTAGAACCCCATTGTGTTTAAATCAAAAGATAATATTTTTTATTAAAACTTTACTTTAATAATCTAACTAAATTATTTAAAATTAAGATAAGTTAATTAGTATTTAACTAAATTTATATTGCATAATAAACTAATTATGATTCATTTAGATAATGATCAAATTAATACATTTAACAAAATTATAATTTTAATCCATCATATAAAGTATATCTACTAAATAATAACTCAACCAACTATTGAAAGTTATATAGTATTATTATACAATAAGAGAGGTCAACTAGTGGTTATCAAAGTATAATAATACAAAGTTTTTATGTTAGAGTGATTATAAATAAATATAATGTTCCATGGAACTAATAAGTATCCACAAACTTTCTATATTTATATAAACTAAAATCATGAGTAAAAGTATTTATTGGCTGACTATTGGAGTAGAGGGAGAGCATCATCAAAGTGATTTTTCACACCAACCATGGACCATATATCCCCCACATAATTGACCAAGTAGGGAATTCCTCTCCCTTCATGGATGAGTAGATGTTAATATTACAAATATCAAAAATTTAACTATAACCCATGTGTTATGAGATTCTAACAACATGCAACATATCATAAAGAATTCCATTCTAACATGACATCGTGCATACATGAATATTAATAAAATAGGTAAAATGATAACATTTAACTATAAAAATTACTTTGGCCAAAGTTTTTATATAATTTAATGATCCAAAATATCAATCATAATCACACACAATTAGATTTTATTTAATCTAAGTATTAATGGCTATAAATAAATACATGAGAAACTTCTCATGATAATAATCCTTAGTGTCATTAATGATAGATTTACTAAATAATCCATATACAATATTTCCATAGATTTGTCATATAGATTTAGTATTAATAATTTAGTAATTAAATACAAGAAATAACTTGAAATAATTACATGCTAAATAATAACTTAATATCAACTATAATATTTCCTAAGTTCTAACACAACCCAAAGTCCATTTTCCAATAAGGTATTATTATAATTAAATTATTTTTTAAAAAATCTTCATAATATTTAATAATTTACCAATTCCATAAAAACATCCCTTATTGACACGTACTATAATAAAAATAATACAATTCAATGATTTCACAATAAATCCTAAGCTAATAAATAACTAATAAATAAAACATTTATTTGTTTCAGTCAACAATTAATCATTTTCCTCATAATTAATAATTGAATCAGCATAATATAAATTAATAATATATATCCTAGTTTTCATATGAATGTATGCATTCATTATAAAAAAATATCAACCTATATACCAAATTATCTGCATACATACATATACATGTGTGTGTGTGTGTGGATAATTTGGTATATAAATTGATGTTTGTTTATAATGAATGAATACATTCATATGCAAATTGGGATATATATTATTAATTCATAGTATGTTGATTCAATTATTAATTATATATATATATATATATATATATATATAAAGCATGTCCACTTATATTTATATACATTTAAAACCCTTAGCCACTAATTTTCTAATGACATTATATATACATATAAATGGTCATACATACATACATATATAATTTGTAAGTGTTAACTTATATATAAATGTATGTGTATTTTTATGAACTATTCATAAAGAATATTATATCATCTTTATACTTAATCCATAATTTCATATATACATATTTATATATGTTTTATTTTATTCTCATATCCTAAGTTCCCTACTTATTAAATATTATATCATATTTAAACTAAAATATAAATTACATTAACACCACATAACACTTAAACCCAATTAAATGCATTAAAACACCAACATAAAATATGAAATATTTTATTACATACCATATGGTACATAGACCTATTGAAATAATTTAACATAAGTTTAACCCCAAAATTAAACATCCATGACCCAAAAAATAGTTCAATTTCAACCATTTTACTAATGTTTAAAACTAAATCTCAACCTAACATTAACTGTAGTCTGCCATACATAAATCAATAATTCAAAAACTATATTACACATAACTAATAACGATAACAATTTAACTAATAATGTTTTTCCCTATCTTGACATTCATTTGTGTATATATGTCTATGGTGATATAACCTATAGTAATTTTATACTACTCCAAAAATCCATTGCATAAATGTTTATGTTACTCAATATAAAGTCTTAATAAAAGTTTTTCTCAAAGAAATCATCATTTATAATAACCCTATAGTTTCATTCAAACTATCAATGGTCTATATTAATTCAAACTTAATATGTATTTCAAACTCCTAAGCTTACAATAATATATCCTTTGTATATATCCCATTCAAATTGATCTTAACCATTCGGTTTGGTATAACTTCAATCATGTAACCCAATCATACATATAACCCATTAATTATGAATGAATAAAGTTAACTTATACTATCAAATTTATGAGGCTAGATGATATAGTCAATTCTAACTTAAAAACTCAGCAAGATTGAGTGATCAAACTAACTATTGTAGTAGATTAGATAAATATAGTTCATAAAAATCCAACCTATTGGGTGATGACAACCCCTAAAATTGTTTTTAAAACTAAAACTAATTTATATTTTGAAATATTAGGTACACATTGCATAACATATGCAACTTAGATATGTCTCACATTGAAACTATGTCTAAAAATGGTACAAATGTATAGAATTATACAACTTTGAATCTAAAATATATAATTGTGTACTTTGGCCAAGTGTAAAACTATGTAAGTGTGAAAAACATGATTTTGAAGCATGCCCCCATTATTTATGGAGAAATTTGAAAACTGATACAAGTGCCAATATAGATGAGTGTGGATAATAGTAAATAAGTGTGGAGAATATGCTTCCAAATCATGCCCCAAATAAATTAAAAACATTTTTTAAATTATGGATAACATGCCTCTACTACATGCCCCCACTAAATCTAAAAATTATGCCAAATATTGAATAAGTGTGGAGAACATCCTTCCAAAGCATGCCCCCACTAAAACTAAAAACTACACCATATGTGGATAACATGCCTCTATGACATTCACCCATTGATATTCCCCCACTTTAAGGTGATGTAATATCATAAAATAGTAATTACCTCACCTCAAAAGGATAAAACAATTATATAATCTATAAATAGAACAATGTTGCATATATAAGAACATGTCTAGGTAAATATAACATTGAATAACATATAAAGATGTGATCATAGGAAGGCCTAATATACATGGTAAATATCATAGAAACATATAGATATAAATAGGACAAGATCAATAATCAAACTATCACCTACACAAGATAACTTAAAATTAAGTCAACATATAATGGTCCTAGGATACTGTAAATAAGGAGAATGTTCAAATTTTGCACAATCAAAGGGACATGACTTATTCAAATGCCCACAAAATAAAAATGACCTATTAATATTTCCTATATAGCAAGTAATGACATATTCAAATTTTAAAGAAAGAACACATAGGAATGGGGGACAAAAATAAAGTATCATATTTAAATGATCGAACAACATAATAGTAAGGTATGACACTCAAAGAAGTAAATAAATGGAAGCATAAGCAACCAACATAAACATATCTAGTAGCCCATGGATAAAACATGTATGAAATAAATGTCAAGTGCATAACATATAAAGTACCATGTATATGATATAATCATCGATAAAGGCATGTGCAAGTATATAAGAGCTCAAATATGATAATGAAGAGATGATAAAATGACATAACCTAGAAGTAATGTGATCATAATCATAATGTGATAACATGAGTAGAGGGAAGGTCAAAAATTAAAAATAATAATAGATCATGTATTTTTGTAGTCATATATCACATTCAAGTATAATTATGGCACACATGTGTATGTATAAATAACTAATATTCTATCCATCAACATGGAACTAACACATAGATGTAAAGAGCTAATATAATATGTAGATGTTTTTTTTTCTTTTTCAATGTTTTTATTTTTTTGGTATTCATGGAATATTATACCCTTATGTTGGATCATTTTCATTGATGTAGTGATAATTGAGGTAATGACCATAAATAATGGAATCTAACTAGGAAAAAATGTTGGAAGCACAATCATTGAGAGGGGGCATAAATAAGTGATGCAAGTAAATCAAATTCAATTATTATTACTAAAACTCTTAACCATTCAATAAAATAATTCATGGATCATATGAACCATTAATTTCAATGAACAAAGAAAATAATGCAAGATCAAAGCACATAACACATGAATTATGTGGTAAACCCTCATGGGGGAGAAAACCCACTTAAAATAAGCTTTGGAATACTATCCTATAAAGGTATTAATTAAATTTATATTAGAAAAAATTGATCAAGGATCACCCACCCATAAATTTAGTCAAGCACCCACTTGACCTTTAGCTAGCACCAACTAGAAAGGATGATACAACCCTGTAGATGATCAAGCACTAACTCAATCACCTCCAAACCGATCTCCACATATAATAAAATGTCTTAAACACTTAATGATTGTTTTATATATTTATAACACCTATAAAATTGACTTCAACCCTCATACAAATTATGTTAGTTCATAAAAACACAAATCTACCTCTTACATAGGTAGACAACAACTCTGTCTCTTATTTACCCCTCATACACATGCTCATAACCTTGAGGCCATTATTCCTTCACACTCTGATATTCTTAAATTTAAATAAAGTCTTTAAACATAATAAATATCATTCATTTACAACCTATGCATTATTATTTCAACATATAATCAATGGACTTCTTCACTCTAGGTCATCTAGATAAGCTAAGCCTAATCATGCCTTGAATCAATACAAAACTTAATGATTACCTTCAGCACCACTTTTTTATCTTTATGACATATTCCACATGTTATTATGATTATTTTCATTCCATCAAACACTTTTTCAAATTCTCATACCACTTGCTTCATTTCATAATTATCAAAACCTTTGCATTAGGTCACCAAAGCAAAATCTCCCTAAAAGCCTTGCAACAAATATTCTTACTTGCTCATGACCTAAAAAAAAATGGTATACCCTTTCCACATCTTTACCATGATTTTATTATGTTTTAAATATCCTCTTATCCTTCTAAAAATTCATATATAATTAATTTCACTCTTGCATTGTCTAACTAGCACAATGAGACCAAAATGGCCTTCTACATATGCATTATTATTTCTCTAATCAATCTTGGTTGGCCACAACACTTTAATTAACCATTAAGGTATATATAAAACCTAGATAAACATTAATATATGTATTATAATATTTTAAATACAATTTAAATCAACTTATTAGTTTGGTCATGCTTCAAATGGCTTAAAACAACACACTAGGCTTAAGCAAGACCTAAGAAATTAACCCTCTATTAGGCCACACATTACAATTAGATGACAATAGTCATTAACCAAATATGGAATTTTTAAAAAAACTTTAACATGATTTAATACATTCAATATTTATGTTTAACAATTCATACAACACTTTCAAGTCACTCACTCACCTTATGAAACATCTTTTAACCCTCAAGCCTTTAATAGGTCCTATGGAGAACTAATTCACCATCATGTAACACTTTAAGACACTATGTTATATATGGCCCTTAAAAATGACCCAAAAAAATTAAATAAATTTAAATTAATTATTTATTATCCTTATCCATGCTCAAGAAACATCAAATCATTCATTCATACTCTAAAACCTCCATTAGGAAATAAAGACCTATTAGGCTTAACTAGGAGATGACTAAGATCCCCTAGACCTTCACAAGACTATTCCAATAAATTAATTTCAATTTAATAAGTACACTAAGAACTCCTTACCCATTATTTTAACCATCAAATATGGTCAATCAGCTTATAGTCCTACACACATGATATTCACTCTCAAATCCACTTGGAACCTATCACTTTATCATTAATGCATTATGTACTAAGATTACCTTGACATAGTTGAAAATCAATGAATATGAATAACATTATAAAAAATATACCCATTTATCATTTATGGAAAATAACTTTCATAATTCTCTCTCCTAAAGTGAACAGCTCCTTTATTCTTAACTTTCTCCTCCTTTGACATTAATGACAAAGGGTCTTTTCCTCAAAATACCAACTTGATCCTTAGACCTGTCAAACTACTCACAAAGTTTAGAAACTCCACCTAACATCATGATCATCTCATATAACCTATTATTAAATTATAACCGACCATAAAATTTACTTTTAATTCAAACTATTCACATATTCTTCCCCTCCCTTTATGTATACCTTGCATATTATTAATTGAAGAGAACATACCTCTATCTGAACTTCTCCTTGATTCTTGGCTTATAGAAAACATGCCCAAAACTCACAAACTCCTCAATAAACATAATTTATCTCCTCCTAACTATATATTCCATATTAACAAAACCATAATATTTCCAACATACACAAGTAAACTCTTTTACAAGAACATACCTTGAATGGAGCCATCTTCATCCACACACAGATTACCATAACTATCCAACATCATTTCATGAGATAACCAAATTAAATGATGATATTTTTGTGAATAAATGACTTATTTAAATGGTATAAAAACATTCTCATATTAATTAACTAATTATAACTTATCTACATAATAATATGCTCAACAAACCTTCTCATATGAAAAGCAACTAAATTTATCTAAATCCATGCTTATAAGAGCACTTCAAGCTACCAATATGAACAAGCTGCCTCATTATTCCATATATGGATGAAATATAATTGAATTAATAAATTAATTATACTTAAATATGAACTTACCTTCCCAATATTATCCCTTTAAGAACCTCTCTCTTTCAAAAGAAAAGATACTCCTATCCTAGGTCATTTCAAAGAGATATATTGCAAACAAAGACACATAAATTGAAAATATCATAAATTTTCATCAAGGGAATACCTATTAGCTTAAAATAACCTCATTTATTACTTTAATATCATTATTTTACACCTAATCACTAATTTTTGTGACCGATATCATTGAACAACACAAGATACACCATGTTAATGATTTCTAGTGTTAAAATCCTTATTCCAACTAAGGATACTCAAAGTGAGATATTATTCCACAAAAAATTCAAAACTTAAAATTAATTTTAATATATATTAATAGGTGATATACATATTTCAAAATCTTTAAATCAATTTAAATAATCCATACTCAACTTTATGCATATCAATATAAAGAACATACCTTGACTCATCTATTAGTTTCTCACTTATCAACCTTTGAAAATCATTCCATGATTCTTAAAAATATTGAGTAATGACTTTGTGAATACTAATAGAGACAACTCAAATTCTAATTCACTTATAGAACCTAAAAATTAGGAGATTCCAAAGTCTCTATACTCTCACTAGTTTGCTTGTCTTTCCTATGCCTCCTCAAAGGCTTGATTGGCTCATCCATCTTCTCTTTGATTCCTTTGTCAACATGCTCTAATAAATAGTATTTTTTTCTTTCCTTCATATATAACATATAAAAAAACCATATTGAATTATATTTTCATCAACCAATTCATTCTTAGTCTCAATCTGATCTTTCTTAATAGTCCTAGGTCTCCATATCCATCTATGACCTTTTCCTTTCACACTAGGATCTCTATACACCTTGTTTTTCCTTGAGAACTCATTAAACCTATTATTAAAATATGTTTAAATATGACCAACTCATGACATTTGAAAAAAACAATATCATTCATATGTTTAGCTTGATGTTGACTATTATCTCCTTTTTACAAGTTACTTCTTCTTTTGCAATCTCTTGCAATGTGACCAAACTAATTTCAAGAATAACATTTTTTATAAGATGAACTAAAAAACCTCATGGAATTGGGATGCCTTTCTAGTCTTCTCACCTTTTTTTTCATTCTATCATCCTTCTTAAATTGATTCAATTCCTCTTTCTCAAACTTTTTCATTTTTACCACTAGCTTCTTATGCTCAACCTTGCTCATTTTAAACACTAGCTTTTAATGCTCAAACTTTAAAGATCTTAGTTTGGTTTTCAATTTATCACACTCAACCTTCTTTGACCTCAAAAATGAATTTTTATCCTCTAAATGATTTTTAATATCATGAATATTCATATTATCTTCTTTGATTATTTCCATCATTATCTTAAACTTGGTTTGAAGATGACTCACCTTTCCTTCACATTCCATAGAAGACTTGACTTTCTCTCTATGTTTTTTGATGATCTTTTCATATTCAAATTCTTTGGAGTTATAGTTACTCCACCTTATTTTAAAATAACTAATCTGGTATTTAAAACCTTTTACCATCAATCTCAATTATTTATTCTCTTTCCTTAGTTT
Organism: Torreya grandis; assembly: GCA_037957365.1. NCBI lineage: Eukaryota > Viridiplantae > Streptophyta > Pinopsida > Cupressales > Taxaceae > Torreya > Torreya grandis. The sequence continues at coordinate 98,388 of JARHVA010001968.1, read as the reverse complement.
CTTATCCATTTTGTACTTCAAGAAACACCTTATAGCTATCAAGCCTTCCTAAATGACTTACTCTGATACAAATTATTGGAAGGATAATCACTAAAATTAGGGGGGTGAATTAGTGATGCAATAAAATCAAACTCAATTCCAATTATTCAAAATCTTAATCATTCAATAAAATCATTCATGAAGCATATAAACCATTCATTGCAATGAAAAAATAAAATAATACAAGATCAAAGCACACAACACATGAATTATGTGGGAAACCCTGATGGGGGAGAAAACCCACTTGAAACAAGCTTTGGAATACTATAATATAAATTTATTTCTTCAATTTAATCATAAACAACTGATCAAGGATCACCCACCCATAAATTTAGTCAAGCACCCACTTGACCTTTAGCTAGCACCAACTAGCAAGGATGATATAACCCCCTAGATGATCAAGCACCAACTCAATCACCTCCAAATAGATCTCCACCTATGATATAATGTATTACACACCTAAATATTTATTTATATATTTATAACACCTAAAAACATTCTTTTTTAACTCATACAAGTGATGTTAGTTCACACGAACACAAATCTACCTCTTATATAGGCATACAACAACTCTTTCTCTTCTTTACCCCTCATACACATGATCATGACATTGAGGCCATTCGTCCTTCACAATCTGATCTTAATATATATAAATATAGTTTTTAAACATAATAAATATCATTCATACACAATGTATTCATTACTCTTTCAACATATAATCAATACACTTCTTCACTCTAGGTCATATAGACAAACTAGGCCTAATCATACCTTTAATCAATACAAAACTTATTGATTACCTTCAACACCACTTTATGATATTTATGACATGTTCAACATGCTATTATGATTATTTTCATTCCATCACACACTTCTAAAAATTCTCATACCATTCTCCTTATTCCTTAATTATCAAAACCTTTGTACTAGGTCACCAAATAAAAATAGGCCTAAAAGCCTTAAAACAAATATTCTTACTTGCTCATGACTTAAAAATAATAATTTTAAACCATTGTCACATCTTCAAAATTATTTTATTATGTTTTTCATGGCCTCTTACCCTTTTTAATAATTATATATAATTATTTTCACTCTCCCATTGTCTAACTAGAATAATGAAACCAAAATGGCCATCTACATATGCATTATTCTTTCTCCAATAAATCTTGGTCAGCCACAACACTTTAATTAACCATTAAGTAATATATACCACTTGAATAAACATAAATATATGTATTATGACAGGTTACATAAAATTTACATCAACTCATTAGGTTTTCTATGCTTCAAATTGCTCAAAACAACATGTTAGGCTTAAGCAAGACCTAAGAAATTAGCCCTCCATTAGGCCACACGTTACACTTAGATGCCAATAGACCTTAACCAAATATAGAACCCTTTTAAAAAATTTAACATAGTTTAAAACATTCAATATTTATTTTTAACAAGTCATACAACACTTTCAAGTCACTTGCTAACCTTATGAAACCTCTTTTATCCCTCAAGCCTTCAATAGGTCCCATGGATACCTAATTCACCTTCATGTAACACTTTAAGCCACTATGTTCCATATGGATTTTACCAATGATAACAAATACTTAATTAATTTTACTTAAATTCTCTTTGATCCCTATACATGCTCAATAAACATCAAATCATTCACTCATACTCTAAAACCTTCATTAGGTCTTAAAGACCTATTAGGCTTAACTAGGACAAAAACACTATCTTCACAAATGAGGCTAAAACTACCTAAATATAAAATTTCCATGTAAAATACACATATGGATGTAAATATAAATACATCAGTACAATCATAAAATCCATAATATACCTTAATTCAGCCTCCAAAGGCTCATAAAAAACACTTCAAGAATCTTACTTAGACTTGTAATAATTATAATTAACAAAAGTCAACTTTGACCTATAATAACTTCACCTTTATTAATATTCAAATCTCCAAATAAATTTTAGGATTATATATATGGATTATAATTCATATTTTATTTTTATACTAACAATATTTGACCAATACTTTATCTTCTACAATCATTTCTTTGCACCCTCATTTATTAAAAAAAACACAATTAACAATAGTCAACTCTCACATGAAATAAATTTAATTGTATGACAATTAAAACCTCCTAATAAATTTTAATAGATATACCTTGAAGTCCTCTACCACTTTAATTTTTTCACCACTACCGAATTCATCCATTATCAAAAGTTATAAACAAAATACTACTGATTGGTTTTCCTTTGTTCACTTGATATTGCAAATTTGGATATGTATGGAAAATAGTGAAATTTGCCTAGGAGACCAACTTTACACCACCATAACTTTTAATAGACACCATATCAAGGCATTAAATTTTAACCACACTATATGTGTAAAAATATGAAAAAAACCATATTACAAATTTATTCTAAAACGTTCACATGTGTGAAAATTTATGTCATCAATATGATTACTTAAGAAGATCTACCAAGTTGACTAGGATCACCTAGACCTTCACAAGACTATTCCAATGGATTCCTTTCACTTCATAAGTACACCAATCACTCTTTACCCATAATTTGACCCCTCAAACAAGGTCAATTACTTTAAAATATAATACATATGATATGCACTCTCAAATACACTTGGAACCTATCACTTTCTCATGAATGCATTATGTACTAAGATCACCTTGACATCAATTAAAATAAATGCATCTCAAGAACATTATCAAAAATATATTCTCAACTATAATAATCTATGGTAACTTGGTTTTTTATTTCAATTCTAACACTATAAGTAAAGTATATGTGGTAGTATCAAGTGTATAATATTCATATGTTGTGTAATTATTATCATTAAGATCATACCAATCTATGTTATAATTAAGATCATAATCATCAATGTAATCATTGTTATAGGAAAAATGTAACTTTTTATTTGTTATTAAAAATGTGATATACCATTTGGAGTATTTGTATATGAATAAGTAATCATTCCATACTATGGTTGTGACCTTTTTCGTATGCCATTATTTTTATTTGCGTGAACCTTAAAGGTTAATACCTTATAAACATCATACATTATATGGTTTACCTTGCCTTTATCTTTATTTGGTTTTGTAATTTCTAGATATGGATTTAGTTAATATGTATCGAGTCTTATAAGTATAAATATATCATGTGTTAAGGTATTGATTGGATTAAAAATAAGTTTTCTCAATTCATTTTCCATATTGGTTTTAGGAATAGTATCAAAACTATAATAATCATTTGAAATTATGTCCTTTGTTTGTTTGGTATTGACCAACAAACGAATCTCACATGGTTTGTTTTTTGGTGGTTTTGGTGGCATTTGTCCCATTGGTAATTGTATATCATTTGGAATTTTGAAAAACATTATTTATGGTATTTTATCTATTTATTTATTATTTATACCATCCTATTGATATTAATTATCTTTTGGTATCCATATTTTTTGTTTGTTCACTTGTGATTTAGGATAAGTACTCATAGGTGAGTGGTTTTATTAGTTGAAGTAACAATGATAGGATCACCACTACATTTGTGACTTTTTATTTTGTTTTTTAATGAAAAACATTATTATTTTGATGCCCATGAATTCTATGATATGAATAGTAGTATTTGGATATATGTATAATATGTATAGGAGGTACTTTGATCATTTTATTTGAAGCATTTCTCTTAGTATTTCACTTGGTATCTTAGTAACATTTAGTATAATATTTGGATCACTTGTTTTAGATATGTTTTGTTGTAACTTTGAGTTTGGATAAAAAACCTTGTCTATTATAATAATTGTATATGAGGATGCAAACACATGATTAACACTATCATGTGTTGGATTCTGTAGGTATGTAATTTGATTTTGATCTATTTGATTAACTTGTTAATACTAATGGTTTGATCTCTTAGAGATTCACAAGCACAAACCATAGGAACCTCAAATTGAAAATGCATACATATACCATATACATTACCCATTGAAGGAGTGATATCATGGACCTATTTAGAGGACTGATAAATATCAAAATCTTTAGGGTTAGGAAGAGGAAGAGGTTCATTTTTATCCATTTTAAATTTTCTAAAAATTTATATGAGAAAAAGATAAGAAATACAAATGCTAAGAAGTAATCAATCAAGATATAATAAGGATATAAATTTTCTATACTATTTGCTAATTTTTTTGAAAATATGAGAGAGGTTTTTATATAAAAATAGGAAGTGAGATAGGGAATGAAAATTATAGTGTATATCTTGCAGGTCTAAATTTACCAAAATTAGTAAAATGTTAAATTTGTAAAATCTACACAATATTTTTTAAAAAAAGAGGTTTTTGTTTATATTAACATAATTATGAAAAAAAATGATAAGTTTTTAATTTTATCTTTTATGAATTATAAATAGGCCAAAAACTTTGAAATGCTTCACAGGAAAAACCCTAAAAAATTCCCAATAAAGAATCAACAATTTCATAAAATTAAAATTTATTTCATAAATATTAGAGAGGTTTTTGAATAAAATATTACTTTTTATGAAACCTAGAAATTAATTGCAAAAAACATATAATAAATTGAAAAAGTTTAAAGTTCTATATATAATTTTGAAAAATAAATAATGTTTTAGTATACCAATCAAAGTAGAAAATAACTCTAAGTAATTGTAAAATGGACCTATTTGGAGACTAAAATTCACCAATCAAAGAAGAAGTAACTTGTAAGTGTTTGAACATGAACCTTGGCAATCAGATGAGGTTAAAACCCAAGAGTAAAGTTTCAAATCTTAAAATACATCACAATAAGCTAAACATATAGGAGGTTTAGAAGACTTAGAAAAAAAATTACATTCACACAAATCAATTTTACCAAATGTTTAACCCTAAATTTCGATAAGGATACTACTTGGGTAGATAGTGTTAAGAATATAGAAATGAAAATGCACAAGGGTGAAAATTAGACATATAGTATGCCAATTAAATTATAACCTAAGATATAACTTATAATAAATTCATTAAACTGAGATAGATAAAAATAGTAAGTACAATTATGATAGATATGTAAATGACAAAGAAATAATGTACTTATCTAGTTTTGATGCTAACGTAGTTATGGATCAAAAATATGTAGAAATCACACTAGAAGAGGATTATAGAATAGTCACCAAATTATAGATTAAGTGTTTCTATATCCATAAACATTGGTATCATCCTTAGATGGTTAGATCAACACTACTATATAAACTACGTGCAAGTGTCTTATATGAAATATCTAGTGGAAAAGGATGTGACCACCTATATGCTTGTAGGTTTATCTTCTTATTCACTCTAGTGCATTAAAATATATGTCATGGATTATAAATCCTTGTAAAATTCTAAAAAAAATAGTTTTACATATTAATAGTGACCTTGGGAAAAATATGTTATTGGGCACACGGTGTTGAGATGACCCCAAAGACCCCTCTATCAATGAGAATTTATTACATAACCAAAAATCTAAAGAGGGAATTAAACTAATTTAGTTATCCCACATGTGTTGGCTTATGTGTGAGTCATGTAATATGTATAAATCAAGTATAATAGTGACCTAGCTTGTAACTTGGAAAATATGGATCTTAGGCTACTCCTTTTGTACTTTAGACATGTATATGTGCTATCCATATGAACGATATGTAAATAAGATAAAATAGGGAAGTTTTTCTCATTTGAGTTCTTTATTTAATTCCTTTTTTAAGTTTCCTAGTGAGTATATAAGAAGTTTCTAATTGAGGAATTAACGAGGAGTAATTTTTGAATATATACCACTCTTATCAAGAAATATCTCACATTAAATCACTTAGAATAACAATTATGATATGTTTCATTTACAAATTGGTTAATTTTATGGCACTAGACACCTACATTAGGGTAGGACACTAATGTTGATGTAGTGGTCTGGGACTGACACTTGTGTCCTAGTAGTTATTAAATAGGTACATGATCAGAATTTATAAGGGTATAAAATAAGAATATTTTAAGCATTCTAGGTAAGATAAAAGGTTTGGGTCATAAACATAAGACTGGTTAGACCAAGAGATAGGACAAGGGGCATAAGATAGAGTAGATGCAAGAATTCCAAAAGAAGGAAAAGGTTCAAAATTAAAATTAACTACCAAGATTTGAGTTTGTCAAGTATATAAGACTAAGGTGATATATAATTAATAAATTTCATATACATTTATCCCCATTTAATCTAGTAATGAAATTATTATTTTAAATGATAATATATGTGTACCTAGGTGTGTATAACACACCTTGCCTTTGTATTAGCCCATCTTGATTGTTTTGTTCGTGACTAAATTGAATTAAGAACATGTTACTATTAGGTATTAGTTTATTATATTGTATGAGTTTAGATATGTATTGAGTGGTAAATATAATATTGGTGAATTTGTTATATTTGGGTATTCATAATATTGTTACAACAATATTATGAACATAGGTTATTTGTTATATTGTGGGGATTGGTGAGAGATATTGGTGGAGATTGTATCTCCCCAATTATAGGAAACAATTTTCCCATATAAATACTATATTGCCATATGGTTTGATATCTAAATATGCAAAAATAATATATTAGGAAAGAAATCTTTTATTTTTATATTTATTGTTTCTGTGTATGATTCAATATTTTCTATGTTAGATTTGTGAAAACTCTAATTAACCCTATCATATAGTATTAGAACATGTGGTTTTATTGATGAGAGTCTTTAAAGGAAACCATACACTTCTTTGAGAGATATATGTCTAGATTTGTTCAGAATATTAAGGCTCAACACTTTACTATGTGTGATTCAACAAATTTGCATATTTATGAAAATTATATGGCATTATGATATGATAACTCCATATATATTACCCATGCATTGGTTATGTGTTCATTTATTAATGTGTTATTTTGAGCAGTTTATTATATAAAAGGAGGAGATCATTGTATTAGAGTGTTAATTATAGATTAGAACTATTTATGTCTATCGAATCACTATATTTTAGTTTTATCTAGCTTTGTGAGTTCAGTCTTATGGAGACAAATTGCACTAATTTTAATAGGGTCTCTAGATGAAAGGATAACAACATATAAGTGTGGCTATCAAAAATTTCTTGGACATTCTATATTTGTGTATAGCTCAGAAAGAATAGAACATATCACAATATTGATATCAAAGGTATTTTGTTTCTATCAAAAACTATGTGCATACATGCCTATTGATGATGTCAAATATAAGATTGGAGTTTGAATTTTGGTCATCTCTCTTCATAGTATTCGATGGTACATGCATTTCAAAAGACCAATTCTTTTAAAATATATTCAAATTTTTTGTTTTAAACAAATTTTATTATTTTTTAGATTTAAAAATCATTTCATATAAGTCAAAATGTTGTGTCATTTTTTAGTTAAGTCTTTGTTTTAGTATTATTGAAAAAGTAATTAAGTAGGATTACTTTTTTTTAAAAATTGCTAGTCATTGAGTCTTTAATCTAATACGGTAATCAAAGTGGGTGTAGAATAGGTTTTTAATTATTTTTACGTAACTAGAGTCTTTACATTTAGATATGTCATTAAAATTAAAAAATTCAAGTTTTTCCTATAATTATAGTTTATTTATTTTAGATTATAGTAAGTCATTATTATAAGTTTATAACCATTAATCTAAACATTTTATTTAATATTTTTTTATTGTTTTTTTGAGTTCTATGGTCAAGAAAATCATTATATTTGGGTTTTTATATTTTTTATTATTTTTAAAAATCAAATACAAAAATTGAAAAAATTATGTGTTGTCATATTGTCAAAGTTAAAATTAATTATTTGTAAAATGATGCATTATCACTTGTATACGACATCCTGAGTCATATGTCTAAACTGTGTGGGAGACTCTATTCCATTCAAAGTGACATGCACCCAAGATTCATAGACACATGTGCTGAGTGAGTAGTGACCTATTTAAGGAAGGAGAAAATGAAGTTTGGAGGATTCCTACACCTCTCATCTATCACCAACAATGGGGCCCAAGAAGATTTAGGGACATTTTGCATGATGTGCTTTTCTCTTTTTTTAGTGTGGTGTGCTCTGTGCCAAATTGACTATACCAAGGATGATTTCCAATGGTAGTGGTGAATATCTACACTATGTAATATTGAGTGGCAATGATCATGTATAGAGGCTATAGGAGGTGATGAGGACTTAGTCCTCATTTTTTTATTTTTTTGCATTTCATGTGTTTGAAAAATAAGAAAAGAAGTAAATGTGTGTTCAGCATTTTTAATTTGTGTATAAATTCCAAAACATAATTCCTTGATGTGAAAATTTTTTGAAAGGAAAAAAATCATTAATGTAAGTCAAGTCATGGATCTTGAAAGGCTTTGTGGTAGATATAGAAAACCACTAAAGGTGAACAATTGATAGAATTATATTTATTTTATGTCAAGGTTTATCATAAACCTAATTAAAATTATGTGAAGAAAGAGACTTTTGATCAAGGTCATGAGTTAAATAGGACATGATACAAGGGGTGAGTATAATGTAGGTAAGAGTGTGAATATTTTTTCACCATGTATAAACTAAGGGTGAGAATGTTAAGGATTAGTTTATTACATTATATGAGTTTAGATATTTAATGAGTGGTAAATATAATATTGGTGATTTTGTTATATTTGGTTAGTCATAATATTGTTACAACAATATTACGAACATAGTTTATTTGTTGTATTATGGGGATATATGGGAGATATTGGTGGAAATTGTATCTTCCCAATTATAGGAAATAGTTTTCATATATAATATTGTATTCCCATATGGTTTGATATCTGAATATGTAGAAATAATATATTGTGAAAGAAATATTTTATGTTTGGATTTATTGTCTCTATGTATGCTTCAATATATTCTATGTTTTATTTTTGAAGGCTCTGATTAACCCCATCAGTTACATTATATAATCAATGCATATAAGCTAAAATTGAAAGCATTAAAAATGATTAAAATTTAAAGAGAAAGGTTTAGGAGTACACCTGTGTATTGATGTAACTATCTTGTCTATTTAAAACTTGATTTAAAAGATGTGTTAGTATGAATCAATAAAATTAAGATTATAAAAATATATAAATCTATAAAGTGCATATATCTAAGGATATAGAGAGACATTTGAAGACACATGCCCCCAACCTTGGAGAAAATATGAGTTTCCACCTGATAGCTAAGATTAACTTAATAATGTAACCCAATCATACTTATAACATAGTGAGAATGAGTGAGTAAAGTCAACTCATACTATCAAACTTGCTAGGCTAGATGATAAAATCAAAGTAGAGTGTCTAAGTTTATTTATGCAAGTCAAATGTAACTTTTGGTAACTCTTCAATGACTACTTTAGATTTAGCTAAATCAGGAGGAAGATCAGGTTCTTTATGTTTATTTACTTCTAGATCAATACTGAAGTTATGGAAATAATATTTGAGTGATATTTATTAGTTAAGACCTTAAATATAAAGAATCTCTTCATCAATAAGAGTATCTTGAAGGTAATTAGTAGTTGGTAAAGAGGTAACAAAAAATTTATTTTTGATGAATTATCTTTTCACATACTTTTATGTAATAATTCGTAGATTGAATTACATCAATAAGACCATCAATTTTCAATTTATCTCTAGGTAATAAATATTTGAATAATAAATGATGAAGTGGATTAGAATGAATAATGAAATAAGTAGTTTTATATAACATGTAATGGTAGAGATTTTTAATTACAAAATAGATAGCTAAAAATCACATTTTACTTTTGTACAATGTTTTTTGTAATTTATTAGATCTTGACTGATGTAGTAGATAACATATTCTCTACCAGTTTCATTTTGTTAAGCAAGCATTTCCCCAAATTATAAGGGGTAGACGATCTATATAATATTAATTAATATTCATTTGAATGTGGTTGAAGAGTAAGAGGATGAAACAATGATTCTTTCATCCTATCAAATGATTTTTGGAATGAATCTATCCATTCTAAAGCATTTCAATTTTTAAGAAGAAAATTAATAGAGTATATATGGTAAGCCTTTTATGGAACAAAGTGGAGAATTGCCCCTAATTTTCTAAGGTATATATCTATAATGTAGAAAGGGATAAGAATGTTTATAATATATTTGATTTTCAATGGATTAACATCAATGCCCTAGCAAGAGACTAGAAAACCTAATAGTTTACCATAAGTACCATCAAACACACATTTTAAGGGGTTAAGTCTAACTTTGTATTTAATGAGTAGATCAAAGATGAAAGATAAATCATGAAGATGAGTGTCATGATGTTTAGATTTGTAAATTAGATTATCCACATAGGTTTTTATTATTTTATGAATGAGATCATGAAAAATATGGGTCATTACACATTGATATGTAGCTCTAAAAAGCATTTTATCATAATAATAGGTACCCCATTTTATGGTATATGTTTTTTTAGGTTGATCCTCAAGAGATATGTGAATTTTATTATATCTTGATAAATCATCCATGAGTGATAACATTTCATAACCTATGGTAGAATCAACAATGGAATCAATTGATGGTAGGGTAAAATTAACTTTTGGATAAGTTAACTTTAGGTTTTGAAAGGCGATGAATATGTGAATAACCATGGTGACTTATTTAGAAATAAGTATAATGTTTGAAACCCATTCTAAGTAATCCATAGGTTTAATGAATTTAGCATTCAAAATTTTTATGATTTATTTATGGCATAAAGTAGAAATATTAGGAGGGAATTTTCATTACTTTTGCGACACAGGTTTGGTGTGTAGACAG
>JARHVA010001968.1:55000-82500 GCA_037957365.1 Torreya grandis | reverse complement strand
GTGTTAAATCATTATAAATTATAAATGACATATTTTATAAGGTCAATTTTTAAATATTGATGTTTAAAGAACTCTCTCAATCCCCACCTATAGACAACCATGTGTAAACTCCCTAAGAAGCCTTATGTATTGTGAAGTAAGTGTGAGCATGAACATTATATAGACCTAATTTAAAACATATTATATAGGGTCTAAGAATTAAAAAAAGTTATAGAAACCATAATGAGGATTTTCCCATTCTATGTATGTAGTCAAGACTAGAAGATGGTTACTTATAGGTTTGTTTGGATAACTCAAGTTGGTTTCAAACTTGAGAAGAAAAGGAAGTATGTGCATTGAGGTTGGATCTTGAGTGAATGGAAAATATGAATTAAAATTAAAAATACCTAAATAGGATCATAATAGGGTGATCTAAACCAATTCATTATAAGTTTGTAGTCATACAATCAATTGATACCTATAGGCCTAATCATTCCTACAATGGTGAGGTGACTACATTGTTATGAAGGATAAAGTATATACAGAATAAAAATCATATGTAAATGAATCAATTTATAACATTACACTTCTATGTGACTTTAAGGAACAAGTAAGAGAAGGTCAAGTTTTGATAAGGTCTTTTATAGTTTATTAAGTCTAAGCATGCACACACAGTCAAGTGTGAAGATTTTATTTGAATTAAAGTAATATGTGAACATAATAACCCTAATAATTCTATTATTACTTTCAAGGGAGATTATATAAATGGACATAGGGGTTTTAAGAAACCATTTATAATAGAGAAGCTCTAGTGAACTTAGTCAAGAAATATAATGATGTTCTAGAGGCTTGTGGATGAATATTATAGAAAGTGGCATGACTTGAAGAGAGAATAAATCGTAGATAAAAAATTAAGGTGATTATAACTTTGAGGAATAAATTTATGAATTTTTTAACTCATCTAATAGATAAAAAATCTCAAACACATTAGCTAGGTTCAAATACATTAGTTGGCCTTCAAACCCTCAACATATGAAATACAGGTTATGAAGTTATTAGAGAGGTAATATTCATTGTGTATTAATTAAAAAATATTTTATGAGGTGTTTTATACACCAAAAAATTAGTGTAATCTCAAATAAAACCTTAGAGTACCACCTTCAGGCTTATATCTCTCTCAACCTCACCGAATGTAGGCTTCCTAATTAAGGAACTAATTTATCTTACTTAGTATAATATGGAAAAGTTTCATGGGAAATTAGGATATTAGGTATATTTGGGTACCATAGTGTACTTTAAACTTGTATCATCAATAATAAAATTAGATCATTGATCTCTATGAACAATCCTAAAGGATTAAAACTGGTTTCAAGCTACTAAAGAGCTCTGCAATGACCCAATGAGAGTCAATATGAATATACATGATCAAAATATATAGAATGATATTTTAAATTAATTAAATTACCATAATAAACCCCATTATAAACATTTAAATCCATTGGTTAGCATGTGTAGGCTATAAGTATATAGAAAAGGGCTAAATAAAACTATTATAAGCTTATTTGTGAGGTCCATACAAAGTGTGAGACCTAAAAATTGGGAATTAAGAATCGTATTATAATTTTTAAAGTGTATAAAACACTTCCTATAGGTTTCACACGTGTGGGAGGCCTATGGAGTCAAAAAACAAATTTAGGCATAGATGGCTAATATTGACATAATTACAAAGAGAAATGGGCTAAAAAGTGTACTTACACTTACTTTCATGTACTAAAACATGGCATGGAGTTGTAAGAAGCTATTGGGTCCCTAAATATATTCTCATTTTTACATGATCATCCATAAACTAACCTAAATTATGAGGTTTACTTATTTTCAAGGCTAGAAGGAAGTGAGGCCAAATGAGAGATTTTGATGCATGTTAAAGTCTTAGGGGTTGTTTGAGGCCTCCAAATGAATTTTTTTAGGTCTAATATTATTTTAATATTCCATTCATGGAGAATAATTTTATTTATGAGGATAAATTCAATATTTGGCACTTGTAAGCAAAGGTAAGCATAATAGTGCCAAGTGGGATTCAAGACACCTAGGGAGCTATAATTATCATTGTATCATTATATATGAAGACTTATAGACCATTGAAAAGTGTCAAAGATATAGAAATATTTAACTCAAAAATATTTGATAACTGAAGTTTGCCATTTATCTATCACAATCCAAGAAAAGGGGTAGTTTTCAAGAAAAAGACAAGTTGTCAAAATAAGATTTGAAACTTCCATGCCACTTAGAAGAGAAGAGCATATTTTTGATATAAAAACTTATCCTTGGATACTTGATAGAGATGTTTCAAACTCCTTTCTTGGTGTAACTCTCTTTTAGACACTTGTCACTCTCTCTTTCCTATGCCCTTCTCTCTTTTTATTTCACATTTCTCTATGAATTCAGCCTTGATAGGATATTTTTGTATCCTCCACCTAGGTATGGAAAATACATACACATTTGTGAGCCTTTTATAAATTATGAAAGTATTATTTTACCTCCTCATTTGATTTTTTTTAGTGTGTGTGCATGACTATTTTTATCTTATCAAGATATTAGCTTTGCTTCCTTGGAATGTTTTCCTTGTCTAGAATTCATGTTCAATTTGAAATACTTTTTGTAGGTCTTGTGAAGTGTCTAAGTGAGGTGTGAATGTTGAGTTATTTATATTTTCATTAATGTCATTTCATGACCTCTTGACTAGTACTCCCAACCCAATCATATTTCAAACCCTCTATAAGAGATGTTGATGTAGAGAGGAAGATTAGGAGTAGTGTTTGTTGCAGGTTAGTCTCATGTTTGATGTAGAGAGGTAGATTAGGATTAGTGTTTATTGTAGGTTAGTCTCATGGTTGAAGTTCAATTGTATTTTTTTTGTAGTAGTCAAATTATTTGGTGCATCAACCCCATTAGAGTAGGTTTATTTCTCTCTTTTCCTATAAAGTTGGTAGATTAGATTTTGATCCTAATTGATTCATCAAGGGGAGATAACCCTTTAACCTAGATATTCAATCCAACATTAGTCCACCCATAGCCTATGTTTATCTCTATGTTATTCCAAATTTATAAGGATTTAAATACCTTCTAAGGGTGCAAATTTGGTTAATAATAGTTTTGGCATGCCTGGTATGACTAAGGTCCAAATTAGTGGAAGGATTTTTGGTGTTTTTATTCAAGATATTATCTTTAAGAGGCATTAAAAAATAGTAATAGTGACTCCAAAATATATGCAACTAGCATAAGTAGTCCAAGTGCCTCAGAAATTATAAATTAGTGTGTATTCTCAATCTCTAATTAGTGAAAATGCATATCCCATACCTAAATATTATTCATATCAGACTGATGATGTTTGTGTCTTCTCCTCAATAATCTCTCGAGTAACATATCAAACTTGTCATAGTACTTATTTCCACCCTCCTATTCATACTTTCAATTAGTCTTGGTAAGGATTGTCTTCCTAGTCAACCTAAACAAACTGTTATAAATATGATTCTTGATTTTGAGAATCAAATGGAAGAGAATAATAGAATGGCGGGATACCATGAACAAAAAGAAGAGATTGAATAAAATTAACTTTGTCTATCAATAAGAGTTGAAGTTTGAGGAAGAATCTAGAGCTTTAAAAGAACAAGACACTTAATTACTCATAAATATGAAAAAGAATGCAATAATAATGAGGAAGATAGATAGAATAATTGAGCTTGGCCATATTGTTCCAATAAACCTTTTACAAAAGCTAAGATACTCATTATATTTTCAAATAGGGATTGGACATTTTTTGAAATATAAAACCAACATGTCCTAACAAGTGAAGGGTTATAGATAAGAGACATAATTTAGCTCATGAAAATTATATTAATGATATGGGAAAAACAAAAGATCCAATCCAAGAAACCTCATCCATCATCTCTTACCCCTGGTCAACCTCCTTTGATTCTAAGTATCCTTAAATCTATACCTACTCTTCCTTAATTAATCAAGATCATTTCATCATAAAAGCCTTCTTTGACATGACTCTTAGTTATAACATGCCAACCCTTTTGAATGAATATTCTCTTATGCCCACCAAAGACCAAGAAAGAGAGAATAAGTTTGAATTCAATCCAATTAACTCTTTTTTGATTCCTCAAGAGCCTCTCCAAGAATCTTGTAATAAGCCTAAACCAAAAATATTAATTTTGAAGGATACCTTGTCAATTTTTAAGCATAACAATGAGTTATCTCTCCCTCCCACCCTCTCCTTTTGTCAACCAAAACTTGTGGATTTAAAGGTAAAAGATTAGGTTATAACTAAAAAAGGTCCTCAAGAAGGAATTTAAGAAGAGGTAAATCTTTGTTTTGAATTACCTTTCTTCATTGAAGATGATAATCCTATCTCTTATAGTAAAAAGGATTTGAGTAAGTTGGTTTTGAAGGAACCATTAAGAAGTATCCTCTAATTAGACATACATGATCAATATAAATTTCTAAGTAAGCATGAAGAAGTAGTGAAAACCCTTAACAAGTGAGATAAAGAGAACTCATGGTAGTAGTTAAACCATGACTTCATGGGAGAGCTTGAAATGTTCACTAATAGTAGATATGTTGAATATCAAGATGAGAAGACTAATAGGATGGAGTATTAGGTACATCCTGAAGTAATTGGTTAAGACATGGTGGTATTGAATGAATTTGTAGCTGAGTATGAGGAAATATTTCATGAGGATACTTTGGTTACTATTCTTGTTAAGCATCATGAGCAAATGGTATAGGTTGAAGAATTCAAAACCCAATTAAGCCATGGTTCAGTTAAAGCATTTGCTGAGCCTATTTTCCACAAATAGAGAAGCATGAATTAAGTTTAAATTGATATCCTTTTAAGTGACCAAGATGAGGATGCCTTTTGGGAAGAGCTTGAAAGTTTTTATTTGAATTTGGATGACAAAAATATACTCTCAAATAAATATGATCAAGAAGAAGCTGATCAAAGTACACACATTGAGGAACATGAACCAAATGAGTCATCAAAGGTTAAGTTATAGATATAGTCACATTGTAGAGCTATCCTAACATGTAATGTTAACATGAAGTAAAGGTTAAGAATCAAGATGAATTTATAGTGATTGGGAATATATTTGATGTTGATGTTTCATTTGAAGGTCTACCAAGAGGATTGACAACCATGATGAAACTGAGATCAATAAAGCAAAGGTCCAAGAGGTAAATTATTTCACATCCTTATTCATCATATGAATAGGATGATCTCAAAATTTTCCCTTTTAATTTATGAGGATCAATCTTTGTAGGTTAGTTTGTACATAGTAGTTTCCTTATGTTTTTTGTGTCCCCTAAATGATTTGTAGCACAAGTGTGGTGTGTGTCTTGTTTATGATTTGTATTTTTATGTATGTTGTTATTTTTTTGTGTGTATTCAAGGTCAATAATTCATCTTATCTTCTTCAAGAGTCTTGCAGCCAAGGTCAAGGTCTAATCAGGTTTGTAGTAGAGTGTAAGTGACTCCATTGCCTAATGGAAGGATAAAGCTACTAGTCTTTTAGCATAATAAGGCATGCTACCCATGTGAATCACTAATTAAATTATCATTATTGACCCCAAGTCAAAAATTTCAACCCATATATGTTGAAAATTGAGTTTTCATGACTTAATAGCTTTGTTTATATCCCATTACATTCTTTGATAGTCATCAAGTGGTCTTTGTAACATCTTGTTAACTTTATTTAGGGTAATGTATTTGCCAAGATTTTTAATGCCTTAAAGGTTAGTCTAGTGGGACCTAGGGGTATATCATGATGTATAAATGTGGTATATGGTTTATCAAGTCAATTAATTTCACTTGGTCACTTGGTCTAAATTTTGTTAATCTCGTTTGAAGATATTAAGGTATTCTTACAATTTTAAGGTTTTTACAGAAACTTAGGATTCATTTATGGCCAAATTAAGCCTTATCAGGGTAATATTATTACATGTAGTATTAAACCCAATGGTTTATAGGTAATTTAAATTCAAATATGGCTTTCCAAAGCTATATAAGTCATCTAACTATGCATTAGTCTTCCACCATGCTTATCATGCACTCTAAAGTCACTTTCTAGGCCAAAAATTAAAGAGTTGTACATAATTTCTCAAATAAAAAGTATTTAAAGAGAAATTATAACGTGAATTTTGTCAAGGGAACGTTTTATTATCAATTTTCATGTTAGAATAGGTTAGTTACTTTAGTTTCAACTCTAAACATGCAGTTTAAGGCACTTGTACAAACTTCAAGAACACGCTTTTAGGTAAAAATTATTTTAGAGTGTCTTTTCATATTTTATAGGTCATCTCCAAGTTTAGGAATATTTCACAAGTATTAATAATGAAAAATAAGCATTCTCTCTCTTATCACCCTCTTCATAAACTAGTAAAGGTAGTTTTCATGAGAATGGTACAAGTCATACAAATGGATTTATAGACCAAGATATTAACTATATTTAGGGACCCGTATGACCTCTCAATTATTTTAATTTGTTATTTTATTGATCTCCTTATATTTATAAAATAGTGTTATGGAACTTGGGTGCCGTTTAAAGGTGAAAAACCCCATAGGCTCATGGATTATCCTCAAAATGGTAGTTTAAATCAAAGTCAAATAATTAAAACAATTGGGAATAATACTTATAGGTCTTCAAAAACATTTAAAACTTTCATCAACAAATTTGGCATGTGGGGCATTGAGAAATGGGCAAAGATCTCCACAAGATAGTTGACAGGTTGAGAATCATGTTTTGTTTATGTTCTAAGGTTTTATTTAGGATCACTACATATAAATTATTATTTAAATTTAGTCCCATATTATCACTCCATTCAAATCTCCCCACCCACTTGTTTATTCTATATATAATCTTCTAAATAACATTCATGTTCCTAGCCAATTGGACTGTGTATAAGTTACAAAATTTAAGGTGGTTAAGATGGTTTTATATTACATTATGAGGTGATGTATGAAATTATTGATCTCACGAAGAGGGATATATAGGAAATGTGAAATCATATTCATCTCAAAGAGTTCAAACCAACCACCTTTTAAGGCCTAAATCATGAAAATATAGACCTACAAGTCTAACAATATGTAGGTCTGTATTTCACAAAATATGTATTAAAAATGCATAAATTTTTGAATTTGATAATCTCAATTATGAAATATATGTAGTGTATAATTTTTAGAGAGGTCTAATACCAATGGATAATTTTTTGTCATAGTCACAATGTCAAGACACCTTAATGCATACCAACCAAATAGAACTAAATAAGAATACATGCATGGTTAGGCAAAGGAAAATGCTAACAGACTTGTATACAAACATGTTTAAGTGTAAAGGAGTCTTGAATGGTTTTTAAGAATTATCAAGTCCCAATGACCTAGTTAATAAGGTCAAGTTTCAAAGCTTGATGTTCAGATAACTCTCTCAATCCTCACCTACAACCAAGCCTATGTAAACTCCTCACGAAGTCTTATGTATTCTAAAGTAAGTGTGAAAATGAATATTTTATAGATTTAATATAAAACATATTATATCAGGGATAATAATAACAAAAATGTTAGAAACCATAATGAGGAGTTTCCCATTCTAGGTATGTAGTCAAGACTATAAGATGGTTACCTACAAGTTTGCTTGGATAACTTAAGTTGGTTTCAAACTTGAGAAGAAAAGGAAATGTGTGCATTAAGGTTGGATCTTGAGTGATTGGACAAGAGGTATTAAACCAATAAATACCTAAATAATATCATAAGATGGTGATAAAAAATAATTCATCCTAAGCTTTTAGTCAAATAGTCAATTGACACCTATATGTCTGCTCAACCCTATAGTGGTGAGGTGCCTACATTGTCATGAAAGACAAAGTCATTTATAGATTGAAAATAATATGTAAATCACTCTCAATTTATAACATTAAAATTATATGTGACTTTTAGGGACAAGTAAGATAAGGGAAAGTTTTGATAAGGTCTTTTAGGGCTTGTTAATCCTAAGCATGCACACACAATCATATATATCTCTTTTATGTGAAGAGTTTGTTTTAATTAAGGTAATATGAGAAAAAATATCCATAAGAATTTTATGATGAATTTCAAGGTAACTTGTATAAATGGAAACATGGGTTACAATAAGTTATTCAAAACATAAAAGCTCTTCTGAACTTAGTCAAGAGATATAATGATGTTTAAGAGGCCCATGTATGAAAATTGTATAAATTGGCATGCCTTGAAGAAAGTATGAATAATATATTCCCATTTAAGGTGATTATAACTTCAAATAAAAATTTAATGAAGTTTTTATCTCCTATAACATAGGAAAAAATCTTAAACATAGTAGTTATTGTTAAATACACTTGTTGACCTTCAAACCCTCAATGTATGAAACATAGAATGTAGAGCAATTAGAGAGAGAATAATCATTTGAGAGTCATTGAAAATAATGGCATGAGGTGTTTTAGACATAAAAAAATTATTTGGAAGGTCAAATCAAACCTCAAAATACTACCTTCAATATTATATTTCTCTCAACCTCATAAAATGCAACCTACCTATCCAAGGAGCTAATTTATCTTACTCTGTATAGTACATAAAATTTTAATGGGAACTTGGGATCCTAGGGAGAGTTGGGTATCCTAGTATACTTGTAACTTGTGGAATTAAGAATATAATTATATCCCTAATATCTATAAACAATCCTTAAGGATTGAAACTAGTTTTAAGCTACCAAAGAGCTGTCCAATGACCTGATGAGAGAAAAGATGAATCTAAGTGATCCATTTAGATTAAATTACCTTCAAAACTCCCTTGACTATAATTTTAAGGCCTTTATTGGCATGTGTAAGATATGTGTGTATGGAAAATGGCTAAATAAGACTATTTTAATCTTACTTGTGAGGATCATACAAGGTGTCATGCCTTCAAATTTGGAATATTGCATGGTCTTATCATGGGTAATGTAAATAAAAAACTTCCTAGAGTTTTCACTTATTTGGGATGCCTATAGAGTCAAAACTCAGTTTTATAAGCCTAGAGGGTTAATAGAGTATAAATTTGAGAGAGAGAATGGGATAAAAAGTGTACTTTCACTCACTCTCAGGTCCTAAAACATGGCATGAGTATGTAAGGGGATACTAGGTACCCAAATATATTCTCCATTTTCTTAGGATCATATGTAAACTTCCCTACATAAAGAGGTTTACCTATTTTTAAGGCTATAAGGAAGTGAGGTTAAATGAGAGATTTTGATGCAAGTTGAAGTCTTGGGGGTTGTTGAGGATTTCAAAAGATTTTGTTTAGGTTTGATATAATGTGAAGATGTTATTCATGGATAAGAATTAAATTTGTGAGGAAAAATTTAAGAATTGACACTTATAAGAAAAGATAGGCATAATAAGGCAAAGTGAGATTCAAGACACCTAGATAGCTATAGTTATCAATGTAGCATCAGTTATGAAGACTCCTAGATAAGTGAAAAGTGTCAAATCTAGAGAATAATGTAACTCAAGAAGATTTAATGACTGAAGTGTGCCATTTATCCATCACAATATAAGAGAAGGGGCACTTTTAAAGAGTAAGACAATGTATCCAAATAAGGTTTGAAACATCCATGCCACTTGGAGGAGAAGATAATATTCAGTATATCAACACTTGTCCTTGGAGATATGATAAATTTGTTTCAAACTCCTTTCTTTTTGTAACTCTCTTTTCGACACTAGTCACACTCTCTCTCTCTCTCCTACATCTTTCTCTCTTCTTCTTTAACATTTCTTTATAATTTTAGCCTTGATAGGATATGTTTTTATCCTCCACCTATGTATGGTGAGGACATACCCATTTTCAAGCCTTTGATCAATGATAAAAGTCTAATTTTACCTCTTCCTTTGATTGGCTTTAATGTGTGTGCATGACTAGTTCGATCTTATCAAGTGTTTCACTTTGTTTATTTAGTATTTTGTCCTTGTATAGCATTCATGTTTAGTTTAGAATCCTTTTTTTAGGTCTAAAAAAGTGCATAAGTGATGTGTGAATGTTGATTGAGTTTAATTTTTATTAATGTCATTTCATGACCTCTTGACTAGTCCTCTTAACCCAAGTATGTTTCACAATCTCCATAATAAATGTTGATGTAGAGAGGTAGATTAGGACTAGTGTTTATTATATGTTAGTATCATTTTTGAAGTGAATTTACAATTAGTTGGTAGTATTCAAACTATTTAGTGCATCATCTCCATTAGTGTAGTTTTCTCTCTCTCTTTTCCTATGAAGTTGGGATAGTAGTTTGTGAGCCTAAATGATTCATCAAGGAAAGATAGATCTTTAACCTAGAGATTAAATCCAATATTAGGCTACCCAAAACCTAGGATTATATCTATGTTATTATAAATTTGTAAGTCTTGAACTACCTTTCAATGGTGAAAATATGGTTGATAACAAGAACTTTTTGCTAGATCAAATCATTTCATAAATAAATGTTATCTTTTAGCTTGATTAAATTCGTAATTTGAAGTTTGTGGAGAAAGTTTGAATTAGGCATTGAAGAGAAGGTATTAAGGAAGTATAAATAATTTGAAAATTTTATCATCATTCATGTTTTTATCTACTTTGTGAGATAATGATTTCCATTTTTTGATGAAATTATGAGCTGATTTTGTGGGTAGTTGTATAACATTAATTAAATGACTAAGACAATTTTCTAGGAGATCAATTTTTATTGGAATTATTTATCTAAAGCATCAAACAAATCCTTTAGTTATGAGATAGAATGTTGTGAGGGTTGATTGTACCATTATAAAAAATCTCTTGTGAATGTTTTGACTAAAATTTTGGTGGTATAAAAAAATATTGGTTTGGACACATTCCTTGTATAGATTACCAAATGATTTAAGAAAAGGCACAAGGTATTTAGTTCTATCATATGTAATGGTTGGAGATATATTTCCATATAAATGGATATTATAAGGGAGATAATGTCTCATTTTGAATATATTAAAGCATCTCATTATGCATAAGAGGTTGAGGAATGATATTCCCATTGACATCTCTAATAAGGGGAGGAATAAAATTTTGGTTATTTTGAGGCATAATGAGAGGAGGTTGATTAGTCATTTGTAAGACATGATGTTGCATTTGCATCATTTGGGATTTGATGTTTGTTTGCATAAAAATCACTTGTTGAACCATTTGAGAAATAATTTGAGTGATATATATAGATGAATTTTGGTTTATTGTGGTGATGAGTTTGATTATAAGTCTTAGAAGGAGAAACATTCGTAATATTAAGGATATGATTGTTTCTTGTAGCTAGAATCCCTATTGGATTATTTTATATGTTAGTATGTATTGATCTAATGTTATAATAAGGAAACTTGGATAGGGTATTATCATTTGAAATGGGTTGAATCTATCAAAGTCATTATTTTGGGTAATTTGAACCATGTTATTATTAGGGTGTGTTCACATTATTAAGTATTTAATAATTTAAATATTGTTATCTAAACAATATTATGTAAATAGGTTTGTGTGATATATTATATTATTAATAATAACAATATTATATGGAGTAGTTTTATATAGTTTTGAGGTTTTTTTTTGAGTGTTTATAGGGATCTCAGAATACCCATATATAGTGTTTGTGCTTCCTATATAAGTGCCTTGTGATGCTTAGAATGAATATATAGTGTGTGTGAGAATTATATTATCATTTTGTCTATTCATTTTTAGTGTTTTATTTTATATATAACTCTAATTTTTTTTATCAAGGAATCCAAGAAGGGTGGTTAGATCATGTGTTATAAAAAGTAAGAAAAACTTGAATAAAAACACACTAACATCTATAATACTTACTTGCTTAGATCATAGGGGGATCTTAGTGAACAAATAAAAAATGTCAAAGATCAAATAAAAATGCAAGGAACTAAAAATTCCTTACCTTCCTTGAATTATCTAAATGATGTGTTTATTTGGCAGCTCAACTTGTGCGCAAAGAGTCTTTGGCAAATGGAGTTGTGTGGCTCCTTCTCTCCATGACACCATTATTAGCATAGTCTTTCTTGATGTAACTTGATGTCTTGGCTTGTGATTTTGGAATTATAAAACTATTGTTTCCAATCTTTTCATAAAACCAACATTATAAATTTACTATGCTCAAGTTCTCTAAATGAAGAGGCAAATGTTTGTATTTATAGGGTTTAGAAACTAACCCCAACCCAAGGTGAGTTATAGTGTAGTTAGAGATTGGAATGGGTTCAAACCTAATATTAGTGAGTTAATTAACCCTATTATAGTTAAAAGTGTCAAATAGTCATGATTAATAATGAATAGGAATGTTGAGATATTCTAGTATATTTGAAAACTCACAAAAAAGGTAATAATGAATTCTTAGGATATTCTTGATTTTTTAATTTAGTTTTTTGATAATTCATTAATTGTTCATGGATAATTCAACTAGGCATTTAATTAGGTTTAGAATTTTAATTAATTTTGTTTAGGATTTTTAGTTTTTTTCAAGATTTGATTTAATTACATGTGTGAATTTATCCTATTTAATTGGTCTACAGACCAAATTACATTTTATAATGTTGTGAAATGATTAGAGATGAACCTATTAGAGGTTTTTGTTTTTTATGGCAGGATACCTCGATTAGGGATGTTTCAATGAGATTCTAATTTTTGATGAGTGTTACATAAGTGAATTTAAGATGTTAGTGATTTATATGCTTAATTGGTAATGGTTGGTATAAATCAATATAAAGTTTGATATAAAGCCATTGGTGGCCAATTTTAAGTGTCTATAGTTTGCTCCTACTTAAGAAGGTGTTGTGAGTTATAAGCACAATAATGTCTTCTCAAATATTGAAAAGGTCCTATATGCTTACAAATTTAATGGTAATGGATGGAATATAGGTTCCCCTTAGAGGGATAAATTGGCAAAGGGGTCGACAAAAAATCCCTCAAAAGAAGGAAACTAGTGGACCAAATAGATGAAATGGGGTGGAAGGGATAGATTTGCCCGAAGGTAGTTATAATCAAGGCATATAGAGCTGACCTGGTTAGGGTAAACAAATAAGATGATTTGTTCATACATGGTTATAATCATCAACATAGGTAACATATAAAAAAGGTGATGATTTTACCAAAGGTGATTATAATCATCAAAAAAGGCATAAGGTGATAAGAGAATAATTTTCCTAAAGGTGGTTATAATTAGTAAAAGGTAAAAAAATGATTTTCCCATAGGTACTTATAATCATTGGTAGGATAAAAACATACCCTAGTTAGATAGAAGAAATTTAATGATTTTCCCAAAGGTGGTTATAATCATTAACCCTAAAATTGATGGCAACTTAATGATTTGCCTAAAGGATAATCATTAGAAATGTAAGTGGGATAGTATACAATGATTTTCCCAAAGGTGATTATAAGCATTGTACCTTGATTATGGAAAAAATGATATGGAAGATGATGGAAAATTGGGTATAGTGGAAAATGATGAATTAGGCAACCTACTAATAGGGAGATGCTCATCCAAACTACCAAGGAGTAAAATTCATTCATTGATTAAAAACTCTATTTGGGATATGATATATATTAGATCATGAATGTTGTTGGTTCTGGTGCCAAGGAGATATATCATTACTTCATTACCATGTTGACTCTTCAAGTTGATTTTTGATATAGTAAATGGTAGTAAGAATCATGCTATATCACCATGATAACTTGGTCAAAATATGCATAAGGACTGACACATGATCTAATACTCAAAGGAAAATAATGAACTAATGATAAAAACCATGATGATAATGTTGAAATATGAATATGGATAGATTCAATAATAATACATAATGAAGTACCCAATGAATGTATATAGGTTGAATTAAGGCACAATAATAAAGTAAACAAATAGGCAAATAAATAAACAAACAAATAAAACACCAATAAAAAAATAAACCAAACAAAGAGAAACAAACAAATAAATAAACAATGGTTAATCAAAATGTTAGTACAAATAGCACAACATAAACAAGATGATGAACACTACCCATACAAAATAGGAGACAAATTTACAAACAAATAAAATTTTGGGAAGAGGATAAAAATAAAATGGTAGATGAGCTATCTCCAAATCCACTAAGAAATTTGGTGTTACCTACATAGTTCCATGGACATGATATCCATTAAAAAATTCAAGACAAATGTAGTTCTCCCAAGAAATGAGATAGAATAAAATGATAAGAAAGAAAATGTATACACATAATACTTTTAACTTTTATCAAATACTGATGCTTTAAATCTTGTAAGAACCCATAATGACTCAATCCCTCTAAGTGCATGTCTTAAGGGGTGCATTAGGAATGGGGTGGGTAGAACTTTGGTGCTTCATAGGATTGTTGTCCCTTATTGGCACATTATTACCAATCCAACTAGCTCATAAAACCTTTCCCTAAGATATTTATCCTTCCTTTCACATTCTTATAGTCTTTTCCTCTTTTTATCATTCTTATCCTTTCTTTACACATTTTTTACCTATTCAGTACACGAGGTTGACCTAGTCAACCTAATGTATTTTAGGGTCACTTTAACTCTTTTGACTTGTTTTCCTTCCAAATAACCTAAGATAGAGTTTAAGCATTATCCTGAGAATGTACTAGGTTGACCTAGTGAACTTAGCATAGCTGATATGTCTGAATTCTTTTTGGGTAAGATACTCCTATATATACAGGGTCATTTTAGTCATTAATTAATAATATGCAATAAAGAGTTATTGTTCCCTCGTGCTTCTTCATAATCTACTCTTCCACAATTCTACTTGAGGAGTCTTAGTTTAGGTTTCCTATTTAGAGAATCTAATCTTGTGGATAGGTCTTGGATGCTTTGGCATAACAAAGTGATCCTTATGAAACACAACAACCTCTTGTGGATCCCCATTGGCCAAGGGAGATATTGAATCATGATGGGTTCACATTCATGGAATTATATGCTAACTTTGTTCTCCTTTCTTTTAGTAGATAGGAGAAACATAAGTGTTGGATAAAATAATATTACTCTTCATATTTTATGTATTAGGGTGTTACTCATACTTTATTTAAAGTTCCCTATACATATTTAATTACTTTGCATCTAACCCCTCACATTATGCCACAAGCTTTGGTGTGCACTAGATTAATTGAATTTATTGTTATTAAAATAGTTTACTTTCTTTTTTATTAGCATATGTGAATATCAAATAATAGGACTCTTTTAGGGTTGTTGAGCAATTTTTTTAGACTATAGGCTTTGGAAACCTTCCTAGCATGATATGTTGTGATAGGTGATATAATTGATACCATAATTAGGTCTAACAAATCTCCATATTGGTCATGATCCCATTTAATAAGTGTATATTAAATCATAAGTGTAGGTGTGCTCTATCATATTTGATCCAAGATTAAGTCCTTATGCATCATGTAATTTTGATTGCATACATTCTGGTGAACTTGACATGAATCTAACCCTTGTTAAATTTGTTCACTTTTATTTCATTATTTTATCATCATTTCTATCATATATTTTGACATACTAGTTCAAGTCTATTGATCCAATTTTATTTTTATTTATGTGAATGAATAGGCAATTGGATTGAGTGGCTTAACCTATTATAGGTTTTTAGCACTTTTCAAAATACCAGTTTAGCCTACTAGGTTGACCTCGTCAACCTAGTATATTTGTAGTCACTTTGTATAACTTTTTGTATATCCTAATCGATCATCTCAATACATTATAGATTATAGTTTCTAGACTTTAATATCATCCTACTAGGTCTACCAACTCAACCTAGTATTTTTCTAGACTACTAGTCAAACCAACTAGGTCAATCAGGTTGACCTAATGTATTTTTGGCAACTTTTTGTATTATTTGGTCGACCACCTCAACCTAATTTACAAGTTTTTGATCAAAAATTTATATCTATAAACCATAAACATGATTTTATATTATTCTATATCTCTCTATTTTTATACTTTCATTTCAAGTTTGTAGCCTTCAAAATTGCCTCTACATAGCCAACTAGATCGACCTAGATCGACCTAGTTCTATCTTATTTGTTATCTGAAATAACTAGATCAACTTGATCAACCTAGTAGATTTTTAATACCCTATTTTCAATAGTGTTAGCTCGACACTCTCAACCTAGTTCTATTTGTTATGAATATAGTGTTTTCACTATACCTTATTTAAAGTTAAAATTCACCTTATATGCTAATCACATCTTTCATTTCAATTACTTTCATGCTTAGAATAGTTCACATAGTATAATTAAGAGGTTTTTAATTACCCACTTAGCTACACTATTTTTATTTTATGCACACATGGCCAAATCACTCAACATCAAAAAGAATTTTAACATTTGACTACTTAGGCCAACCTACTTGGATTTCATCACCAAGGGGGAATCCAACTTGATACTTTAGTCAAGTATAAAGTGTGGTTAATGGTATATTTTGGGTAATCAACTGACACTCTTATCATGATGGTGTGTGAAGTGAGGGGGTAGGCACCAATACCAAGCCTTTATCATTTCCACTATAATCGCTTTCAACATAAACTCACCTAAAACCATCCATAGATTTTTATTTGGTACCTTATTTACAACCAAATTTATATCATTTAAAATAATTCTTAAATAATATAGTTGACCAATTATCTAGAGTTACTTTTTAAGTTTTTGACTTACTCTTTGTTCAATTATGTATGCATTAACTTGTACTAGTTAATATTGGTGTAAGATTTTTGCTTTGTGTGATTCAATTGGATTGACTAACATCAATTTAAGTGATTATTTTCATACTTTTAGCATTAACTTTCTTCGATTACCTACAAATTATCTTATTTTATTCCCTACCTTACTATCAATCTTTTATTTTTCCCTATCTACTATACTAGGTTGATCTGGTCAACCTAGTACTATCTCAAACCCTATTTTCTACCCCTTTTCATTACACTAGGTCAACCTAGTTAACCCAATATAATCTATAGGTCCTATTTTTACACTAGATCAACCTAGTTGACTTAGTTTATTTCCTTCTATCCATATTTATCAAATTAATTCTCCATCTCTTTCATTTTTCATTTTGTTTATTTAATTTTAATTAGATTGTGGAATCCTATCATAATATTTCTAGACAATCTTAATCCATTTAGATCATATATGGGATGTTCATTTCTCCCTTTCTTTTCTTCCTAAGAGAACCATCACTTTTGGGGCACCTCTTCTCATCCATCTTCAAATTATCACATGGTTTAAATAACACCTCAAGATGAAGTTGATAGATCTAATCATTTTTACACCTATCAAGAAACTTAACAAAATCTCTAAACTAATGTAGGAGTGATTGACACATGTTTCTTTAATAATCTTGTCAACAACCCTCCTTCCAATAATCCTCACCACACCAATTTTGGGAGTGGCCCTTCTAACACCAACCCACCACCTAATACAACCCAACTATTAGCTCAAGTAATACAACAAATGAACATTATACAAAACTCAAATACCAATCAGATGATGCAAAGTCAACAACATTTAATCAACCTTCAATCATGCATCCTCAAGGTAATCCTAACTACATTCCTCCACATCTTAGAGATACCTCAATTAATGTTATTCCTCAACCAATAATGAATAACAAGATGCTTCAAACCATTCAAAATGAGCCTTTATATCCCTTCATTGTAGCTATTGACATTGGTAACATATCACCAAATATCAAATATGATGAGAATAAAGACCCCACCTCATTTATTAAAGCTTTTAATAATCTCTAAAAATAATGGATCCAAATTAATACATTTGACACTACTAAACTCTTAGTTAAAACTTTTAATGATGATGTGTTAGAGTGGTATAATTAGTTACCTCAACATTATATTTAACAACTTGAAGATTTGGTCAATCCTTTAGTTAAAGAATTTTAAAACAATTATCTTCCTAAAAATTATATTATCCATTTCATAAATGCTAAGAAAAATCCTAACAAATCATCTCATGACTTTATTAAAATATATAAATCCCTAGCTCATAAATCTGATCATTATATGTCTGGTGATAACTTATTCAAACTCTTTACCACCACTTTAACTCCCACTCTTTAATATGAGGTTTGAACCTTTGCTCCTCAAACTCTTAAAGAAGCTCTTGACAAAGATAAAGGGACATAATTTCTTATGAATAAATTCAAACCTAATTATAAGATTCTTAAAGGATATTTCTAAACATCTAATGCTATCACTAGTAACACTTCTCAAGCCAAATTAGGAGTTGCCAAAAATTATACTCCTTTACCATCTCATATACCTCTTTCAATACATCAAATGAGAAAAAATTTACCACCCTCTAGACCTTTCATATATCCTAATGTTCCTCAAAAATGGTATGATCCCAATCTCTTTTGTTGGTTTCATGCCGACATTAGACATTCTCATGAATCTTTTAGATGTCTTTCTAAATTTGTTATTTCTTACATTCTTGGTGATTCATTCGACCATGAAACCATGATCAAACATCATAATCAAGAGTACACTAATGCTTCTCAAAAATGATAATCCTCTAAGGCTTCTACATTTAATAACCAAAAATATTCTTCCCATACTCAATCAACTTCCAAGGATGTTTGTATAATTGATGCCAATTATGATAAATACTTTAAAAACTCTCAATATATCAATATGGCTAAAGTTAACTATCATCGAAAACCTACCCATAAATTTCTTATTACCAAGACTAAGAAACCATCTTTGGAGGAAAAATTGATTAAATATATGACCACCATTGATATTGAATTAAAACCACCTGAACAACAACTTCCTCTTTCTGATCCTCCAAAGACATCTATTCCTCCTAAGTCTAATGTATATACTAAACCCCATGGCTCTTCTTCTAAATCTCATTGAAATTTTATTGAAGAACTTAAATCTATGCCATGCAATATTCCTCTTATGGAATTGGTTCTTAATTCACCTTATCATCATAAATTTCTTATATAACAACTCCAAGAGATTTAAGATCCATCTTTCTTAGAGGAAGAACCACCTTTTATTAATTCTCAAACAATTAACATTAATACCATCAAATCTATGTGTCCTTATTTAAAACCTTCCATTTAATTACTTGAAGAAGACATGATTAATGATGAAATCCTTTTTCATGTTGATGATCCACCTCTCTTCATCAAAATATCCATTAATACCACCCTCATTGAAAAATTTCTAGTTGATGAAGGTTTTGGTATTAATGTAACCTCTTTATGGCTTTTACAATAACTTGATTATAGTAAAGGTCATCTTAAACAAACCCATCTTACTTTTTATGGTTTTGACAAGACTAATAAAAAGATACTTGGTTGTATATGGATTCCACTAACCATTGATTCTAAGACCATTTAGTTCAAAATAATGGTTCTTGACCTTCCTTTATCTTATAACATACTCCTTGGTCATCCATGGACTCATAGAATGAGGGTCATTACTTCTTCTAATATTCAATGCATTAAATATATCCATAAAAAATAGTTATATAAGCATGAAGCTAATCCCAACCCATGGATTATCCAATTACCCAATCCTTAATCACAATATCATATTCCTACAGTACCTAAAATTAATAATGCTCTGTTACTTGAGTTCATTAATATGTATCCTGATTTACAAGTTACTCCTATAGATTTTGATGATGATGATGATCTGAATGAATTAAAACATACTTGTAACACCACTAGATTACCTCTAAATATTTCATAATGGCTTTCTCCTCTTTTACCTAGGGATTGTCCATTCTTCTGATGGATGAGATTATCAATTTCCCCCCTCCAAGTAATGCTCAAGATCCATTTTTACTTGAAGATGCTTTTAATTTCAATGATTGCGGAGTCACTAAATTATTTCAAGATACTTTCACCATGTCTCCTAGGACATTTAGTAATCTTTGGGTTTTGCCTATTGAAGATACTCTTGAATCCCAAGCATGTAAAATTTCTCCTAAATCTAATGAAAACTATATCATGACCCAAGCTCAATAAAGAGACTTGGATGTCTTGCATTATCAAAAGACTTTAGCCCAAATTTGTGCTTTCAATTGGGATGTACATACCATTTATATATCTAAACATTTATAACTTGAGGGTTATGTATTAATCCTCATATTATCAATTTTCCTTGGGTAATAGAATAACTTACATCTTCTAAACCTCTAAAAGCACCTTCACCTTCTCTACCTATTTTGGATCCTCCCAAAGAATATAATCCTTCTCCCATCAACACTCCATCTACCTCTTATACTCCATCTACTTATTCTACTCCTTTAATCACACTTGATGCCAAGGCAACCAATGTCCATCAAATACATTTTGAATATGATCGTCATCGTAACCAAATTTTAGATATAGAAGTATATGTTGAGTATTATGGTCCTCTTCCTAGTTTTCCTACTAATGAATCTATTCTTGAGTTACTTTATGACTAAGAACCTCAACTACAATGGTAACATCATAAACTTGGACATTTTAAAATTAAGACTCCTTGCTTCAACAACTTTATCACTAGCATTGTTCCTAAAACTAATCTAGTTTCATCTTTACCCAATGCATCATACACTTTCAAGATGGTAATGCCATGCTTATTGAATAAATAACTAATATTTAATATGGTACTCCCTCATGTCCTTTATCGATCATAGTTTATAAAAATCTTTCACCTTGTAAAGATGATAATTTCATCATATTTTTTGATAAGTATCAAGAGGCATTCACATGGTCTTACCAATGCATGCTTGGCATTGATCCTAGCATAGTGGTCCATAACATCATTACCTACCCTGATGCCAAACCTATGCATCAAAAGTAATGCAAATTTTCTCCTAAAGTTACCAACTTATGCCATAAGGAAATCATCAAACTACTTGATCCTAAATTTATTAAACCTATGGATTATTTTGAATGGGTTTCCAATATTGTTCCTATTCAGAAAAAGGTCACTATAGTCATTTGTATTTGTATTAATTTCTATAATCTTAATCTTGCTTATCCTAAAGACAACTTTCCTTTCCCTTCAATAGATGCTATTGTCAATTCCATGGCTAGATATTAAATGTTATCTCTTGTGGATGGATTTTGGGGATACAATCAGATTCATATAGCTCCCAAAGACCAATATAAGACTACTTTCATCATGAAATGGGGTACCTATTGTTATGTAAAAATGCCATCTGGTCTCAAAAATGTTAGGTGCACTTACCAACATGCAATTACTCATATCTTTCATGACTTCATCCATAAAATTGTCAAAAAATATGTGGATGATCTTATCACCAAATATAAGCATCACAAGAACCACCTTTTTAATCTTGCCATCATCTTTGACCATATCCTTAATATAAAGTCTGACTTAATCCTTTCAAATGTGTTTTTGGAGTTACATCTAGAAATTTTTTAGGACTCTTAGTCTTTGTCCATGGCATTGATGTTCATCTAGCCAAGATTAATGTTATTATCAACATGCGAATTCCTCCTTATATTATTGATATTCATACCTACTTAGGCAAACTTGGGGCAATTAGACAATTCATTCTTGAGATGGATTATCAAATTCACTTAGTTAGTTCCCTTTTTAAGAAAGGTACAACCTTAGAATGGACAAATCCATGTCAAAAAGCATTTGATAATATGAAAGAGTCATTGCTTAATCCACCTACACTTTATACTCCTTCTAATGATAAACATTTGATTCTTTATACTTCTTCCACACCTATTTTATTAGGGTCAATGCTTGCCCAACAAGATGATACGAGAAAGGAATATGACATATACTATATTATCTAAAGCCTCATCAATCATAAAACACATTATATTAAAATTAAGCATGATTAACTTGCTATCTATTTTACCACTAAAAATCTTCGTCACTACATCATTTACCAAACCACCTATGTCATCATTCATTCTGACCCCCTTCATCATTTATTATCCAAAGAATTTATTCTAGAAGATAGAATTTGCAAATGGATGGTCTTACTAATGGAATTAGATCTTTGCATTATCATGTAAAAAGGTATTAAAGGGAAATTATAGCTGACCAACTTGCCATAACTCCTATTCTAGCCACCTCTTCCCTTCAAGGTAACCTTTTAGATGATAATCTCCTTTATATTGAAGGTCTTAATCAATAAATTCCTCTTAAAAATTATTTTCATAGATTTACTATCAATCCTGAAATTAACTAGCTTGATGAATCTTCCCCTCCATCTAATACTACTAAATCAAAGGTAGTCATCAAGGAGATTCCTAAAATTAATGTTAAATTTAATTAGGATACTTGGACACTCCACTTTGATGGAATTAAATGCCTTTAAGGATCTAGGTTAGGTTGCATTCTCACCTATTCTCTTGGCAAGATCATTCCTTTAGGTTTATATTTTACATTTGATGTCACCAATAGCATGGCTGAGTACAAAGATCTTATCTAAGGTATGAGAGCTACTCTTGATTTAGACATACAATACCTTCATTATTTGGGTGTTTCTTAACTCATTTATAATCATGTTAGTGGTGCCTATCAATGTAAAAATGAAAACCTTATCAATTATCATCAAATTGTAATCAATCTTGCCAAGGATTTTCTCTCTTTTACAATTGATCCTATTCCTAGAGATAAAAATTCCATTGTTGGTTCTCTTACCTCTTTAGCATCTCTTTTTCATCCACATAAAGTTATTTCTGATCCTTTTTTATCATAAAAATAATCAAATCCCCATCATCTACACACCCTCTTCATTCACTTGTTTTCCACATCAAATCTATCACCATCTGACAATGCCCATAGTATCAAGATCTCATCCAATTCTTAGAACATTAAAATTATCTTCTCGACTTGGATTTTTTGAAAAGACATGTCTTCACAAACAAGCTTTCAAGTACATAATTAAACATAACATCCTTTATTATCACAATGTTGAAGGTACCTTTCTCTATTGTGTCATGCAAGATGAGGTCCATCCTCTACTTGAACAAGAACATGGGGGAATTTATGGTGGTCATTATAGAAAACATGTTACAACTCACAAATGCCTATGTATGGGTTACTATTAGCCTACTCTAGAAAAGGATGCTATTGAATATGCTAAAAAGTGTAATCATGTTTATCTTCATAATGATCTCATTCATTCATAACCAATTAAAATTCAAGCCATTGAATCTCTTTATAAATTTTCTATATGGGGTTTCAATCTCATTGGTAAACTTCCTCATTCCCAAGATAGACACGTATTTATTATCACTGCTATCAAATACATTACCAAGTGGATAGAATCCATGACCCTTATCAATGTCACTAGTCTTACCATATCTAAATTCATTTTGAACTAAATCATTTACCATTTTGGCATTCCTCATACCATCATTTTTTACAATGGTGGTAATTTTAAAAATAAACATGTTAAACAACTTTGGACCAAATTTAATATTAATCACAAATTGTCCACTCCTTATTATCCATAGTGAAATGGTCAAGCTAAGGCAACTAATAAGATTTTAAATAAAATATGTAATATCCCCTCAAAAATAGGAAATATAGCAACACAAAAAACTCTGAACAAGATATAACTTCTGTTGAATAAATTCAGAATGATCACAATAATATAGTCTCTTAATAACAAATTACAGATTGTATCACTTGTCCTTCTAAACTATTACAATTGTAGTCCTTTCTTATGCATATAAATATGAAATATAGTCTTAAAAACCCTGACTTAGCAAAACTAGAAGCAAAAACTGGAAACTAGAAGTGAAAATTGGATTCTGGAAGGTCTCGACCTGCTGTGTCAAACACACAGTCGCTGGCGTCAGTCGATAAACTGCCGACATCGGTCACTGCAGGTCAACTTTCTGCTGACATCGGTCATCAGTCAACCGATGTCGGTCACTGGAATCCCTCTGTCTACCGAGGTCGGTTCCTGAGCTGATTTATATGTACCTGTACGGACTTTGTACGGCTGCCAATTAAGCACAACTTCCCTGTTTCAACCCCTGATCTGGAAATATACTTTTCTAGCATAGAAGATCTCTAGCTGTATAATTTATTGAATCAAAACAAGAATAAAGAAATACCTAGAATATCGGTAATAACTTCTATGTGAAGTTATCTCTCAAACTTGAAATTTTGTGATAACTTCTGGATGAAGCTATCTCACACTTTGGCAATAGATCAGCTGATATTCCACAGCCTCTTAATTGCACACACTGAAGAGGGAACGTTCTCCGATGCAAATGGAATCCTTGAACCCTAGGCTCAGTCTTCACAGAAGAAATTCTCAAAACCAATATCAATAATCAATAACATAATGAATAATGGCCTCCATGTGAAACCCTTATACCCTCAAAAAGATATGCTTGCCCTAATTAGGGTTTCTTAAATTAGAATTAGGGTTTCTAATTAAAAATAGGCTAAATAATTAATATTTGATTAAATCAATCAAATATTAATATCTCCCTCAATACATGTCAAATCGATGAACCGCTCGAAGCTAGTGAATCAGGGAGTGATTCCGCACATAACCATACCACAATTAAGGCACTCCGCTGCATATCAAATATCCCTAAAAAGTAGGAGCCTAGGCCAAACATATTTGAAATAACCTGAATGAAAATCAAATGTAGAAATACTGTGAATCAAAGTCAAGCCAAGCTCCATTATGACCCTCTATCCATCCTATTAGCCTACGAAGGTCGCATAATAGGCTAACCATGAACTCAGAACATGTCAATTAAAAAGGGGACATGACAATCCGCCCCTCCTGAAATTGCTTTCCCTCAAGCAATCACTAAATGAAAAATCAATCAATCCACCTGGATCCCAAATATAGTTTTGATCTCCACCACTATCAATTAACATGAACCCCATGCTATGTCCATCCCAACTCTCATGTAATGGCGTCACATCATCTCTAGTACTAAGATAAGCACTCCAACATCCAATCCATAAATGAAAATCAGCAAGCAAACTCCTTACCTGAATAATAGCTAAAACTGGATTGTGAAAGCTGGAAATAGTCATATCATCATCAAGTTGAGTCCTCACCACATGTGACAACTCCTGAACTGAAGTCACCTCAAGACCGAGCTCGTCCTCATACCTCTCCTGTGTTGGTGCCAATGTGCACTCGTCATCACCCTCTATCATGTCATGTGATATAGGTACCTCCATCCGATGAAAAAACATATATCTGAAGCTGCTGCCCCGTATTGCCTTAAGAATATGTGTCTTCCCATCAACATTAAAGAGAACCTCCATGTCTTTGAGATGAGTAACTTCCTCAAAAGAATGAAGCCACTTCATACCCAAGACTAAATCTATATCCCCCATATTTACCACATAATAATCAGCCTTGAACTCATAGTTATTCAAGTGCAATGGGAGGTCTCTAATCATATGCTCACACTTAAGAGTGTGACCATCAGCTACCTTAACACTGATGCCCTCAAAATCTATGGTAGTGAGCCCACGCTTCTCCACAAATCTAGCATCTATGAAATTATGTGTGGCTCCTGTATCAAGAAGGGTGATAACCTTCTGCCCTACCAAAACTCCTCGGAGTCTGAATGACTCATCCAACTGAATACTGGATATGCGTGCCTCCTGAATGTGAAGCTCTAACTCTGCTTCTGCATTAGGCCCTGAAGCCTCTGCCTCTACCCCTTTAGAACTGTTCTGCTACTCAAAATCCTCAGAATCTGAATCCTCATAGTATACCCACATCATACGATTCGCCTTGCCCTTAGGCCTCAAGGGACAATCGTGATGGATATCATATGGTCCTTTGTAGTAGAAGCAAAGCTTCTTCCTACGTAAATCATTAAGCACCTCATGATCCAAAGGTGGTGCTGCCAGATTGGCCTTTGAATCATTTTTTACCCTGGATTTATCTATGTTAACATCTGGTCTCTCCGTATCCCCGTGGGAGTGCTTATGGTCTCTAGAAGAAGTACCTCTGGCATTAAATTTATTGGATGGGGCTGCCATCTCCATATCACGTGCCTTATTCATAGCTACCTGTAATGAAGGAGGATCAAAGGCTTTGATCCAACCCCTCAATGGCTCTGTCAATCCCTCTATGAAGAGAACTACCAATCTATGCTCTAAAATATTGGGTACCATGACTGCCAATCTCTGAAACTCACTAATGAAGGACTCCAAGCTACCTATTTGTCTCAACTATGCCAGATCTCAGAAGTAAACCTCAGGATCTCTCCTGTCAAACCGCTCAACCAATCTATCCACAAAGTCCTGGTACTCTGTTACCTGATTAT
This sequence comes from Torreya grandis, assembly GCA_037957365.1. Lineage (NCBI taxonomy): Eukaryota > Viridiplantae > Streptophyta > Pinopsida > Cupressales > Taxaceae > Torreya > Torreya grandis. The sequence goes on along the minus strand of JARHVA010001968.1, from coordinate 56,138 downwards.
GCTGAAGTGTTACCATACCATGGTACCACCAATCATGTGCTACTCCATCCAAGTGCAAAGTGGCGTATTTGATGGCATCTATCTCTGACATTGGTCTCAATGCCAAAAAGGTGTCAAGCTTATGAACCCAAGCTTGAGCTGTCATCTTACCGCTGCCGTCAAAAGTAGTCAAAGAAAGCTTACCAGTAGCCTTTTGCAACTCACTGAATTGAATTCTAGGCCTCCTGTCCTGTCTAACCAATCTGTAGTGCTCTCTCCTAAGATTGACAAAATGATCAAAGGTCGTCCTCTCTTAGACATGAGGAGGTAATAAGTCCCACTCATCATTTGTAGCCATGTAAACATCTGCAAATGGGTTATTCTCTGCTTTCTCAGCTGGTGCCTCTAGTTCTTCTTGAACAAAAGTAGGATGTATAGGTCTATCAACTATTCTAGAGTGAGTCTGCTGTGGCCTCTGATTAACCGTAGCACTCCTGTCATCTCTTTGGTACCCATTCTGTCCATTAGGTGTGTTCATTCTCTCTATCATAGTCATAAGTGCCTGTAGTGTCTGATTCATCTGCTGTTGGCTTGTCACCATAGCACACTAAAATTCTCTGGTGCCCTAATCAGCATCATACCTATGGCCCCTGGGTGGGCTGCCCTCACGTCTATCACTCATGATGGTCGGTGGCTTATCTAACACCTGGGTACCTTCAAGCAAGGCTCTGCTACGTGTGTTATACTTGTGTGGTCCCAACTCTTGTGGCTGCATAAGATCTATACACCCTCAGGCTGGCAAGATTTAGCTCTGATACCACTATAATATCCCCTCCAAAATAGGAAATATAGCAACACAAAAAACTCTAAACCAGATATAACTTCTGTTGAATAAATTCAGAACGATCATAATAATATAGTTTCTTAATAACAAATTATAGATTGTATCACTTGTCCTTCTAAACTATTACAATTGTAGTCCTTTCTTATGCATATAAATATGAAATACAGTCTTAAAAACCTTGACTTAGCAAAACTAAAAGCAAAAACTGGAAACTGGAAGTGAAAATTGGATTCTGGAAGGTCTCGACCTGCTGTGTCAAACACACAATCGTTGGCGTCAATGAATAAACTGTCGACATCGGTCACTGCAGGTCGA
>JARHVA010001968.1:0-50000 GCA_037957365.1 Torreya grandis | reverse complement strand
TATTTTATCCTTTTTCTCCTTGATTTACACCCTTTTTACCTATTCAGTACACTAGGTCGACCTAATGTATCCTAGGGTCACTTTAGCTCTTTTGACTTGTTTGCCTTTTGGCTGACCTATCATAGATTTTAGGCATTAGCTAAAAAATGTACTAGGTTTATATGGTCAACCTAGCAAAACCAACATTTTTGAATGATTTTTGGGTGAGATAATTCTATATATATAAGGTGATTTTGGTAATTATTAATAATATGCAATAAAGAGTTAGTATTTGCTCGCACTTTTTCACAATTTACTCTTCCAACATTCTAATTGAGGAGTCTTAGTTTAGTCTTCTTATTTGGAGAATATAATCTTTTAGATAGGTCTTGGATTCTTTGCCCTAATAAAGTGATCTTTATGAACCACAACAACCTCTTTCAAAGCCCCATTGACCAAGGGAGAGATTGAATAATGACATGTTCACATTCAGGTAAGTATATTATAACTTTGTTCTCCTCTCTTTTAGTAGATAAAAGTAGCATAAATATTAGCTCAAATAATATTACTCTTCATATTATATGTATTAGGGTATTACTCATACTTAATTTATTTAAAGTTCCCTATACATATTTTATTTCTTTGCATCTAAACCCTCACATTATGCCACAAGCTTTGGTACGTACTAGATTAGTTTACTTTCTTATTATTAGAATAGTTTACTTTCTTATTTATTAACATAAGTGAATATCAAATCATAGGAATATTTTAGGATTGTTATATGATTATGTTAGACTATAGGATTTGTAACCCTACCTAACATGATATGTTGTGATAGGTGATACAAGTGATCTCCTAATCAGGTCTAGTGGATCCTCATATTGTTCATGCTTACACTTAACAAATCTATACCCAATCAAAAGTGTAAGTGTGATCTATCTTATCTGATCCAAGATTAATTCATTATGAATCATGAAATTTTGATTGCATATATAAAACATGATGGATGTATATAAAAATATGGGAATGAGATCACAAAATTATGAGTGTAGGACAAGAGGTAAAGAAGGATGGGGAAAATAAAATGGTAAGTGGTTTCTTGTGAATTAGTGAGGGTTCCAAAAATCCTTAAGGAAAATAAGTGGTCAATGTTTTTAGTTTTTGTAACTCAATTTTATAATTTTTTTTGGAATTTTTGGAGCATCTTAACTTGATGGAGATTGATACGACACTAAACGATCCAATCTCATAAAATGGTGAAAGAGTTCAAACTTAAACTAATAACAAAATAAAGAGAGTGTGGCTTAGGATTAACTAAGATAACCTCAAAAAGTATCAAGTGCTACTTATATATTCCTAAGATGAGACCTCAAGTTATTATAGTTATGTCTTAGAGTGGAGAAATTTGACTAGTGTAGTAGCCAATTCAAAAAAAATAGGAAAAGTTGGCATAATGGAATAATACAACATAAGCATAACAAGGTGGTACATCAAGTAATAATAAACAAAATTTACCCCTAGTTTTCCCATAGGCAATTATAATTAGAAACCAATGACATAAGTCAATCATACTAGTTTTCCTATAGGCAGTTATAATTAGTAGCAAAATAGTAAGACACTAATTTTCCCAAAGGTGGTTATAATCAAACACACTTTATATTAGAATAAAATATAGAATGAAGGATGTAACTACGTATACATCTATTATATTACTCTAAAAAGATGGTTTCTATCTATAATACTTTTAAAAACTACTAAAACTAATCTAAATCTTTGTGCTAAAAGAGGAACCAATGGAACAAAACCAAGGTCTAATGGGTTGGGTAGGGAGGTTCAAAACAACTCAGTCAATAACAAAGGTAAGGTAGAATTGAATATGGAACAACAAAGTGATATAATGGTATAATTGTATGTTACAAAGAATAAATTCAATAATATGGTAAAACATGAAATGGTCGTCATAGACAATACACAAAGTCACTCAAGGGAAGTAACACTTGAGGTGATAATATTCATCAGCTCATCAAGTTCATCATCATCTAGTGCAGAGATAATGTATGCTCTAACATCATGGTATACAACAATGATAAACAGACCTACCTAGTTGGGTTTGAACTTGCCTTTGTGCTTCTTCTTGACCATGGTATTCTTTTGGTTTATTTTAAGGATAAGATCACCAATATCAAATTATCTATATTTCATGCACTGATTATAGTGGCCAAGGAGTTGGTTATGATATAATTGAATGTTATTTACTACATACATGCATTTCCAATCAAGTATTCCAGCTCTTATCGATGAGTTACTCAATAGTCTTCATCATCTAGGACATGGTTTAAAGAGATGCATAATGAAGGTAACTTAACCTCAATGGGAAGAATGACTTTATTACCATAAAGAAGTGAGTATGGAGTGGCTCCTATTAAAGTATGGTGTTTGGCATAATATTATTAGAGGGCACAAAATATTTGAAGGTTTCAATCATAATTGGCATCATTGATCATCTTTTTAAGGATGTTGATAATGGTTTTAGGTGATTTTGCCTAGTTGTTACCTTATTGGTAATACGGCATGGAAAAATGTTGTCTAATATTATATTCAAAACATAGAGATTCAACATATTTATTTTTTAATGATCTTCCATTATGATATATAATGTTGGAGGGAATACTATAATGGCAAATGAGATGATTAAAGATGAATTTGGAAATTTTCTTTCCAATCACATAAGTGAGGGGTATAGGTTCAACCTACTTAGTGAAATATTAAATGGTGGTAAGGATGTGTATATAGCCATCAAATGAGGTGGAGTTTATCTTCCTAATTAAATTGAGGCATCATGTAGCAAATGTCCATAGTTTTAGCATTAGTTTCAAAGTTTTAGCTAGGGCATGAATCAAACTAGCATGTCATTAACATTTATCACATCATTTTACATATGCATCCATCATTGGCTAATAATACCCATTATGCAAGAGACTTTTAGATAGGATTGACTCACTAGTGTGGTATTCACATACTCCTTCATAAACTTCTCATAATGTTAATGTAGATTCTTCTAAAGTTAAACAATGAAGCTAAGTTTCATCAAAACTATGGTGGTATAGGATTGGTCCAAGTAAGGTATAACATGTGGCATGGTGTAAAAAGGCTTTAAAGTGTTTGTGATATATTTTTAGTGGAATAATTTGGTCATGGAGATAGGTGTAAAGGTTTGAATACCAAGTAGAGCTGGGACCAATAATATTATAGATCATTACGATACTTGATGGTTTATGAGCTGGTATTAATATATCTTCAACAAGAAACTGGTATTCTTTGCCCATATCTTTTTTTGAAATCAATGATCCAATAGTATCCATGGCATTTGTTATTCTTTTATTGTCCCTTGGTATATTTTTAAACTGGATATTGACAGTTTTTTATTTGAGAGTGTCGACCATAGCCTTGTACAAAACCATCTTGTCATCTTTGGTTTAAAAATGGTCTATAACTTGATTGATGATTAACTAAAAACCACCATAAACCTTTAGATGATGTACATTACATTATACTACATGTTTAAGCCCTAAAAAAAGTGCTTCATATTTAGCCATGTTATTGGTACAAGGAAAGTTGATCCTGAATGACTTAGGGATTAGATCCCCTTGTGGTGCAATGAATAAAAATCCTACCCTTGATCCATGTGCTATGAATTATCCATAAAAATATAAATTTTATTTATGATCCTATAGAGGTGTTTTAATGATGGTCTTGATGGATTAATATGGGAATTGGAATGATAATGGCTCTATATCTATACGGGGTGCTTCAACAAGCTGATCTACAAGAATTTTCCCCTTGATGGCTTTTTAGTTGACATAATCTATCTCAAACTCACTAATAAGAATGATAAATTTGTCCATACATCCTTATAAATCTATTTTAGATAGAACAAATTTGAGTGGGTCAATTTTTGAAATGACCATGGTCTTATTGTTTAAAATATAACGTCACAATTTTTGAGCTATGAAGACCATAGTTAAATAGGCTTTTTCAATGGGTGTATAATTGTTCTCATACATGACCAATGTAAATATTATATATTACATGACATGATCCTTTTAATTATCATCATGTTGAGCTATAAGTTCCCCCAGGGATCTGTTTATGGCTGATAGATATAGGAATAATAACCTTCCTAACATAGGGGGCAATAAAATAGGTGGATTTGCTAGATAGTCCTTCAAATGATAAAAATATTTTTGGTAGTTGGAATCCCAAATAAATTTCACACCCTTATTTATTAGATGTGTAAATGGGTGTAATATGGTGGCCAATTGAGATATTAAGCATCTAATGGATTAGAGTTTGCCTTGTAAATTATGGATCTACTTGAAATTGCTTTTTGGTGGTATGTTTGTTATGGTTCATACTTTTGTTGGGTCAAATTTAGTACCCCTATGAGACATAATAAATTCAAGTAGTTTGCCTAATTTTATACCAAAAATTCATTTCTTAGGGTTGATCCAAACTTTGTATTCACATAGTTGCTCAAATATCCTCCTCAGTGCTATTGATAATCAACCCTAGTTTTGATTTACCTAGTATGTCATCGACATATTATTCAATAATGTCATGCATCATATCATAAAATATGATGGTAATGGTTCTTTGTTAGGTGACCCTTGAAATTTTGAGACCAAATTGCATTACATGATAATAGAATGTTACCCATAGAGTGGTGAACATTATTTTATGTTAGTATTCTAGTGTGATTTGGATTTTATTGTAACCTAAGAATCCATTCATTAGTGAAAGCATTTCATAACCCATTTTTGAGTCAAAAATCATGTCAATTTTTGGTAGTGTAAAGTCATCCTTTAGGTAGGCTATGTTTATGTCTCTAAAATCAATACAGATTCTGATTCCTTATGGCTTCTTACTGACTAGCATAACATTGGAAATCCATTCAAAATACTTGATTAGCCTAATCAATCTTACTTCCAAGAGTTTTTACATTTTTATTCACTAATATAATAATGTGATTATGCATCTTTCACAATTTTTGTTTCATAGGTTTGGCATTAGGATATAGCATAATGTGGTGTACAACCAAGGTAGGGTCCAAACTTGGCATGTGAGAGTAGGCCCATGAAAATATATCTACAAATTCCCTAGAAGATATTTAAAGACTTCACATTCCTCCTTAGTGAGGGAAATTCCTAATTTGATCCATTTTGGATCATCTAGAGTCCTAATGTTTACCTCTATAGTATATTCTACTAGAAGGGTCAAACCATCTTCAAGAATAGTGGACAAAGATTTGAATTATTTTGTAATGTCAAAGTCTTCTACTAGGACTAGTTTTTTAAGTTCTCCTAGGCATGATGAATCAGAATCCCCGAATGGGAGGGATGGACATGTAATCAAAACTATTGATAACTCTTGGATGATGTGATCAAAAGCTTGTTGTTCTTCAAGACTAAACTTGGACCCATAGGCAAGTTCATCATTTGTGGTCTACTAGGTTTGAGGAAGGTTGAACATCCCCATATAATAGCATTTGAAATAGGTTTTCACCACTAGAATAGCCTTTATATTTACCATTTACCTGGTCTAAAAGTGCCTTAAAGAGGTTTTCACTTTGGGACCTCAATGTTTTATTTAATTATTTTTGGCTAAGGGTGTTAATTGATTTTACAAAATGGGCTTTAGGATCCAACTTGATTGAGAACCCTTGTTTTTGTTCTCCTAATGGAACATTATCTTTAAGGCCTAAAAAATTTAACAAGGCCTCATCATTTTGAAACTCATCAATTGGTATGTTAGATTTTTTTGGCCCCAGTCTATTAGTTGGGGATAATATAATGGAAGTGGATTATATCAAATGATTGGTTGAATGATATAAATGAAATTAGTGTAAAACAAATTGGTATGGGTTAGGTCATTGAAAGGGATATGATTGAAATCTACTTTGTTTTTGGCATAATGGTATTTAGTAGTTGGTGATGGAACTTGAATAAGATACATGGGGTCTTCCTTATTAGTTTAAATCCAAGACCACATGTTCTTATGTACTAAGTCATAAAAAATGGCTCAAACATTCCCTATTGATTTGTCCTAGGCCTCCTCCTTCATAAGCTTGGTTTTTCATAATTTGATTAGGAATGGGGTATTTGGAATTTTTGTAATAATTGAACAATTTGTCACTATAAAACCATGATTCATCATTTACAAGAGGGTCTTGTTCTTGACTAGAGGCTGGTATAAAAATGATAGGTATTAGACTATGTAGATGGCATTTACCCTTTCTTTGCCATTGCATGAGTGGTTTGGATTTTGTTCATCCAAAGTATTCTCTTGGGATATTATCCAAGATAGTATAATGATTAGGCATTTTAGGAGGTGGTATGTGGGAAAGTGAATCAAGGGTATTAGGGCCAATGCATTTGGCCTCAAGTGAATCAATAGGTATTTCCTTCCTCTTATCCTTATTTATAATTATATTCATTAGAAAATGGTATTTATAGCTTTTGAACTCATCCTCTAAATGCTTAGAATGCTCGTATGGATGCAAATCTCTTAGAATAGTAACCTTCATTCCTAAATAGGAGAACTGATACACTAGTGAAATTTTGATGAGATTACACAAATATTGTGTATCCAAGTTATACCCAAAAGCATATTATATGACAAATCAAGGTTTAACACATGGCATAGAGTATCATGGGTAAAGGGCCCAATGATAACTAACAAGCTAATGGTACCTTGAGATTCTTTTTCTTCATTGCCATAGGCCTTGATGATGATTATTTCCACTTGGAGATATACTATTTTGTACCCAAGAATCAATGAGATTAAGAGAAACAATATTCAAGCCTAATCTTTTATCTATGAGAAGACACTTCACTTTGTGCCACATTATGTAAACTTTGATGTATAGTGGATTGTTATGAAGTGAGCCAAGGGATGACATATCATCGTGGTTGAAGAATAATTGTTGGATTGCATCTATGTGTCCAACCAAAGCTTTAAATTTGTCTAGAGATATGTCATTTATAACTTGAGATTGGCCAAGTAAATCTATCAATATGTTCTTGTGGATAGTAGACATCCATAACTAATCCAAAATAGATTTTTGTGTAGGCATCTTTTGCAATTATTTTAGAATATCAATTGTCTTTTCTTAAGTAATGGTAAATGGCTTGTACCTATCCAAAATGAGTAGTTGTATGATAGGTGAAGTGGTAGATGGATATGGTCCTGGTATGGTAATCCTTGACCACTAGGTTGTGATTACAAAATTAGGATTAGATACATGACCATTATTTCTAAAAAATGATGGTGGAAGGGGACTAGATAGGATAAATCTTAGTTGTTGATGCACTTGTGCATGGTCATGGGATAAAAATGAGTTAACCTTGTGGGAATCCTTACTTTCTAGTTCATCTATATGTAGTCCTAGGTCAAGAAAATATTACTAACATGGGTTGGTTGATTAGGAATGATTATCAACTATCTTGTATGATTAGCACATGGACTTGGATTGATGGAGATGGTGTTAATGTGACCTCCTGTTATAGATCCACAATCATGTTTTAGTCATGTGCAACTACATGGTAAGTTTTTTAGTTGTTAGAATCATTCTAGCCTTAGTTCTATCCATTATTCTTATGTTATTGGTTTTCTTTCTGATTTTGTTGGTTCTACCTATGTTGTTGATATTTTTGTTGTTGCACTTTTCATTGTTATTGTTTCTATTGTTTGTTATGTTTGGTAAAGGGGTTTTGATAGATTTTCAGATTTTGATTAGATGTGGAATCTCTATTAGCCAATTTTAGCTCCCTACTTTCCAACATATTCTTAATCACATGCCTAATTTTCACATAATTATGTAAGTTATATCCATTGACCTGATGATTTTCATAAAATTCATTCATCTTGTACCAATCTAGATAGTAAGTTTTTATAGGATAGTGTTTCAAAATAGGCTAGTTAATCAAATTAGTTGTAGCTAGTTTGTGAAATAGATACTCAATAGGCTCTCCAAAGTCACTATAAATATGATGAGTTAGAATAATTATCCTTAAAGGAGGATTTTTCAAAGGCATATGTTACTGTGTTTGTTATAATGGTCTAGTTTTTTGCTCTTTTAATGTTTGTTATGTTTGATAAAGAGGTTGTTGGCTAGGAGTTATGTGCATATGTAGCATAGGATGTGAAAATAATGTTTTCACCATTTGGACATGTCATTACTTAGTTAATAAATTTCCTACAATATTATTTTTGTGATTGAATTCCTTGGTTTTGGCATAATTATTGGGTTGGGTTGGTTGTAATGCTTGCACTTAGACTTAGTTATAATTTTGTTCATTTCTCTAGTTTTGGTTATGGATCTAATTTGATGAGGTAAGTTTATTGATCCATTTGTTAATGATGTATCTTTAGATCAAGCAACCTTTATCAATTATCTCCTTAAAATTATGTGCACACTATAACTCTATATTATAATATATCTCACTAAGTACATTTTTGGTAAACACAATGACTAGTTACTTATCTAGTAGACTATGGGTAAATTAGCTTTCTAGGGATATCCATTGTTATAAATAATTTATGAATCTTTCACCAACATTTTGTTTTTCTTGTGTCAAATCGACCAATGAAATCTCATGCTTGAGATTGTGAGAGAAGTGGTTCACAAACTTGTCCTTATGATCGTCAAAATTAGATAAGGAATTTTTGGGTAATTTTAGGAACCATTCCAATGCTTGCCCTGTTAGGCTCCTTATAAACAATAATAAAATTTATATGTCACTATAGGCCACTATTTTACATGCAACAGATAATTACACTAAATGGGCCTGAGGGTCACCTTTCTCTTTATATTTTTCAAACTTTTGTGGATCATACCCTAGAGGAAATGGTATTTGCAGATACTCCATGTTGAAAGGTAAGAACACACCTCATCCAACTTAAACTTCTTAGTCTACTTTCCATCTTGAGTAAGGGAGATTACATCCTTGATTTATTTTAGTTCTTATGTGAGGAAACTAGTGGGATCATTGGCCTAAGGTTGAGGTTGTGCATTCATAAGTGGATTACTTTGACTAGGGTATAATGGAAGAATTTATTGGGGAATGTTAGATTGGTTTAGGAATGGGTTAGGAATATGTATGCATAGATTAGGGTGTAATTATTAAAATTATACATGTAATTATGCAATATTATGGTTAATATTGGGTATATAGGCTTAGTTTTGGGAATAATATGATTGTGATGGAGGAATATGGCCATACTATGTTTGTTGAGGTTAAATAGGGACATGATTTCAACTAGTCATACCTTGATGATTGAGGGGAGTTTTTGAACCAAAACCCTATCATTGAACTTGTGGCATGTTTGGCATGAAATGCAATTTTTTCCTAATAGTTACTTGTGGAACATTAGAACTTCTTGGTTGCACAAATCCCTAGTGGCAGGTAGATGCATGTTGGAGATTCAAAATTTGTCATTGACCAATAATTACATGTTGTTCATTAGACATCATTTGTTTTTGTTTCAATATGTTATTTTTTGATTAAAGATGTAGGTTTGTTATTACCTTACAACATGAAACGTTGGTTTCCCTGATTGATGTGGAAATATGTTTTGCCTCTAATGTGTGGGTACATTGAATGGTGTATGTTGTTATGGAATGTTACTCATCACATGTTGGGTTGGAGTAAGATTGATCACATTTTGTTGTGGCATGGCACTAGTAGTTGGTTTACTACTTAATATTTGATGTTGTGTGCCTGAATAAGCACTTAGTTTTAGATTAGAGGTAGTTAGCTAAGGTTGGGAAGTATAAACTCCTACCCCCTAAATTTGTGGACCACTCATAGTGTTATTTAAATGAACATTTTGTTGTTGACTATTTTTTTATGTTTTAACACCACTTTGGTTTAAATTAGATATTACTTACATATTATCCACTATTTTTAGATCATTATTCTACGTAAAATCATACGATACTTTTTTGATAGTTGGGGTACTAAACATGTTTTTTACCAAAGTTTTTTGCATAACTAGGTTTAAACCCTAATTTTATTGGCCAATCAATTCAAGTAAGATGCTTGTTGAAGGAAATAACTTAATAAGAGGTGTGTTTAACATGGTCATATTATTAAAGTTATGCACTAGGTTTTTATATGTATGGTATGTTGTTTGAATTTGAATGAAGTTGCCTTCTATGAGGCCCCTTTGTGTGACAAGCATACAAGGATCTTGATACGACATTGACATAATGGAATTAGGGTTACCAAAAGAGGATTATTCATTGTTATGATTATAATACATGTTATAAGGCATTATTACTAGACTTAGAATGTTTTCATGAGGAAAGTCTACGAAAAACTTAGCCACTACCTCTATGGATATATTTAAGACCTCATCCTTTTTTTCTAGCAATTGATGATCAACTAGATAAATATCATAATCTAATGGAATTGTAACATAATAAGGTTACTATTGGACTTGATCTATAACCAAAATTATGCTATCTAAATATTAGGCCATTTGTTTTTCATCCTACTCTGTGTATGGAGGTGTGCTAACCAAATATTAGGACAAAGGATCTTGAATCCATTCTCCTAATTAAATTTTGGAATGTGGATAATAATCTATCTCCAAAATTACATTATCTTTATAAGGGTCTTGAATAAATTCCTCCTACATGACAACATTTACATATCCTAGATTATACATGATTCTAATGCATGTATAGTGAGACATGATTAAATTAATGGAAAATGTTTCATGACAAGAGGGGTTAGAGTTATACAAACTCTGAAAAGCTATGTATAAAAAGACAAAAGGTTCAAACTCTATCTACCTTGGTCAAAGGAATGGAACTATATATCCAAAAGGTCTATGTAAAGGTTTGGTCAAAATAGTATAACATAAAATTTATAACATTAAATGTCTCACACAAACAAGGTGAGTGAAAATTTACTAAAAGAAATATGCCAAACTCTAGGTCTAAAGATGTTCCAAATAGGTCTAAACTAGGAAAGGTAAAAGTTTCTAGGTCTTTTGGCCAAATGTGATGTCAAAATCTAAACTCAAATAAGGCATATGCTAGGACTCTTGGCTAAATGAAATGTCAAAATAAAGACTTGGAACAAAGGGATGATTTTAATCTAACAAAATTGGAACACTTTGGAAAAGATGAGGAACTTGATTCTAGACATGAACATGATCAAATTGGTAAGAAGCACTTGGAGATAAACTGATTCTCCTAAAATAAAGGCAAAAATAATATATTTTTTGAATTTTGGATCAAAAATTATCCTAAATTATGGAACCTAAAAGAGAAAGATCTATGTCTAATCCCCAATTAAGAAAGACATAAATATAAATCAATCAATGTTTGAATTTTAAATTTAGCAAGGTTAATTAAAAACTCAATTTAATAAAACATAAGATTTTTGACCAAACAAGTTAGACAAATTTGAATGGCATAAAGACACTAAAATAAATATCCCACAAGACACATGTGATTTATTTTAAACAATGGCAACTTAGACACAAGATAATTATATGAAACAATTTGAGTAGCGTAATGGCTTTAGTACTCTCAAAAGGTATAAATAATGTTTTGTTTCAAAGACTTTTAAGGCTCAAAATTTGAATTGATTTAGGTAGTGTAACATTACTTATCTCAATCAAGTTACACACACAATGATTTTGCCACAAAATTCTAATTTAAAGCATATTTTCAGATGGAAGACACAACACCTCCTCAATAATGAAATAGTGTAGATAAATAAACTCATTTATGATGTGGTATAACATACAAATTTTTAGACACAAAACACAAAGTAATAAAAGGAAAAAAGTCTAAATAAAACTAAGTATATTTTCTTAGTTCCTAACAAGGTATGGTAAATGGGGTTAACTAAAACTTACATTTTATGACTATATAGATTGATCCCATGTGTGGTTAACACAAGATAAACATCATGTTATTTGAGTTCATATCAAACAAATTAATATGAAAAGGTCTATTCATTTACATAGTGATTCCATTTTTGGACTACTTAGTGCAATCCCTTAGTTTAACAGACTTACCTCAGGAATTCATTATGAAAGGAGAGGTTAGTATCTCAACCTCTTACCTCTCATAGTATGTGTACTTTGATTTTTATACCCCACCATTCAATGGAGTTGAAACACTATAGGGATATGAAGCCTTGGGTCAATGCTTCCCTAAAGAACTCATGAAGAGTAAATGACCTCCCCTCCATAATCCAAGTTAAATGAAAATAAAACTAAGTGAAAATTCTTTAGGGTTGCTTTTAGATCACCTAAAACCATGTGGTTTTGTGGAGAGCCTAGAAAACTTTCTTTCCATGCCTTGGACTAGTCACAAATGTAATGAAAAGGATATTTTGGTCACCCAAGTTCCCTATATTGGAGGAGGATAAAACATATATGTAGTATTTATTTTATGAAAATAAATAAACAATAAACATTTTAAATAAATTATGATTGAAGTGAGTGTTGAGTTTAGGCACCAAATTGAAATGTGTGATGAGTTCCTTACTTGGCCCCTTGGCTTAAACTTTGAAAATGATTGAATGAATTCTCACAAAGTAAATTAAACATAAATCACCTAAGTTCATTTTAAGCACTAATATCCAAATGTTCAAGATTTAACCTAATTCATTTTTAAACACCAAAATGAAGTGTTCAAGATTTAAGAATTCATTTTAAGCACTAAAAATGAAGTGTTTAAAAACATTAGCAATTATAATTTATTTTAAGCACCAAAGATGAAATGTTAAAGATTTAACAAGTTCATTTTAACACCAAAATTAAGTGTGAATGACTTATCTAATTATTTTTAAACACCAAAAATGAAATGTGCATTAATCTAAATTTAAAAATTTGTGTTCCAATCATGCCTTGGCCCTATAGTGGTTAGATAGTCTCCTCTTACTTTAAATAAATTTTAATAATGAGAAAACAAACTTTCAAAACATAGCTCTCAGGTTTTTATTTTAAAAACATAGAGATTGATGTTGATTAGAATTGATTAGTGCCAGTTATAATTCAAATGATGATGATCAGACTCATAGAGAACCAATGATAGTTGTAAATAACCAATACCAATTGATTAAGATCAATGTTGGTTACTAGTGAACCCAAAAACAAAACCAACATGTGATAAAAACATTAGGTTAGATCAAAAGATGATAAAAATGCTTTGAAACCTATAACATTTTGGTTAGGTAGAGAGTAAAATATAAAAAACCAAGAAAAAAAAGGAATGATAAAAATATTCAAAATCAAAGATTTTAAATTTTATTTTCTCCTACTTCTAGACTGATGGTGGTCACATAGAACTGAGCTTGGTTAGGAAGAATCAATGTTGGTTATGCCTAACTAATGTCAGTCTCTATGTGGATCCAAGTTAATTCATAATTCAAAAATATGATAGAAACAAAGACAAAACTCCAATTTCTAAGGAATTCAAGCATTAATTCAAATATTTATGAGTTACACCTTAGTCTCCTTGGTATGTGAGGTGCTTAATGTCCCATCAAGCATGTCATTTGTAATCAATGAATCCAATAAGGGTGGTTAGATCATGTGTTAGAATAAGTAGCAAAAATTTGAATAGAAACACACTGACATACATAACACCTACTTGCCTAGATCATAGGGGGAAATTAGTGAACAAAAAAAATGACAAAGCTCAACTAAAAATGAAAGTAACTATCAATTCCTTGCCTTCCTTAAATTCTCCAAATGATGTGTTCATTTGGCTTGCTCGGCTTGTGTGCAAAGGGAATTTGGCAAACAGATATGTGTGTCTCTTTCTCTCCTTGGCACCATTATTGGATTAGGCTTGCTTTTTTTAGCTTGATGGCTTGGCTTGCGATTTTGGAATTATAACACTATTATTTCAAATCTTGTCATAAAACTACCATTATAACTTTACTATGCTCAAGGTCTCTAAATGAAGAGGCAAACACTTGTATTTGTAGGTTTTAGAAACTAACCCCAACCCAAGGTGAGTTAGACTGTAGTTAAATCTTGGAATGGGTTCAAACCTAACTTTAGTGAGTTAATTAAACTTGATAGAGTTAAAAGGTGTCAAATGGTCATGATTATCAATAATAGTCATGTTGAGATATTTTAGGATATTTAGCAACTCACAAAAAGGTAAATTTGAATTCCTACGATATTCTTAGTTTTTGAATTTTGTTTTCTAATAATTCATTAATTACTCATGGATAATTCAATTAGGCATTTAAATAGTTTAGAATTTTAATTAAATATTTTAGGATTTTTAGTTTTTTCAAGATTTGATTTAATTTCATGTGTCCATTTATCCAATTTAATTGGTCTATAGGCCAAATTTCATGTTTTAATGTCTTAGAATGATTGGATATGAATCTGTGAGAGATTTTTGTTGTTTATGATATGATACCCCAATTTGGGATGTCTCAATGGGATTCTGAGCTTTGATGAGTATTGCACAAGTAAATTTTGGATGTTTAGTGATTTCTAGACTTAATTGGCAATGGTTAGTAGAAATTGGTGTAAAGTCTGATATGAAGCCATTGGTGGCCAATTTTAGGTGTCTAAATTTTTTACCAATATCTCATACATAGAGATATAGTGAGAGGACTATGCAAAAATGATTTTATGTGATAAGGGGGTGGCCTTGATTCTTACATATTACCCCATCTGATGTAAATTTCTCTACCTTGATAATGTGAGGTATTTTTTATATATATGTTTTTTATTGATAGCAAAGCTAACTAGTATGGCCTAATCATGAGGAGGATTCTTGTGAAGATGATTTAGTTGGCAAAGGGAAATCCTTACTCCTTGGTTTCCTAATTTATGGTAACATGTATGTGCATTGTCAATAAAATTCCAAGGTAAATTTTTAGCATATATTTTGTTATTACTCATTCTAAGGTGATTTTATGGCTTAGACTACATATTATAAAGAGCTTTCATAAAGAAAAATTCAATATTGATATAATATTATTAACATTAAATCTACTAAATAATAATTAAATATGATTAGTTATTAGCTTGCTAGCTTAGTTGAGGTGTTAGTATATCATTAGAATCAATCTAGAAATAGATTCTAGTTTTTAAAAGTATTTGTATCTCTTTTTCTGAACACCACAAATTTATCCACCGTCATATTCATGAAATCAACAATCCTTGAGGCAAGCATCTTTATCAATGTTTAGTGTTTTGATCAATTCTCATTTAATTATAATGTATAAAAATTATACTCATGCTACACAACTACAATGTATTTACCGTACATTCTAGATCTATGGTTTGCTCTTGACACATGACCTTTAGATCAACTATGCATTTTTGCTTATTGTGCCAACACTATCTTCTCTAATAGCCTTATTTTCATTGTATTTAACCATCATCCTAATTAATTCAAAAAAAAATCTTCCATGTGCACCATTTATCATCCACTATTTTTTATTGGATGTATAGTTGTGCACCTTTTTCATTTGAATTCAAATAATTTATAGTGGTTATTATTTTGTTTTATCTTATCCATACAATTTTGTTTTGTCATATTGATTAATTTATAATTTCAAGGCTCTTGATTCGTAATAGGTATTAGTGTAGTTAATACCACATTTTTATTTTTATTTAGTTGTGTTTTTAGTTTACTTTGTCAAAGGCTATATAGATGCAAGTTTTGAGTATGTAAATTGTAAGAGTGTCTTTGGGTCCAAATAGTCATCAAAAGTTTTTTTTAAAATTTTGATATTTATTTAATGTATGTATCTATAATTTATTTTTTGTGTCTATGTAAAAAATTCAAAGTGTCAAAATAACCTTTGAGTCAGTTTTAAAACATGTCATTTTTTGTTAAAGAGTTAAAGTATTTTTGAGTCAATAATTGAGTCATCATTACAAAAGAAGTGTAAAAAACATTACCTTACAAATGCATTATCACTTGTATGTGATGTCTGAATTATGTGAGAGAATTCCCCTTGAAAAATTTATGCATTTAATCTTCATTGACATATTTTCTAAGTAAGAAATAACCTATTGGAGTTTAGAGGTAACAAAGGTTGGAGGTTTCAGAGCTTCTTCTTAGCCACTAGTGATGGGGTCATTTATTATTTAGTATCACATTTTATTTTCAATTGTGTGTTTGATTTTAATTTTTTTTGAATAATAATATATGATATATACCTATTCACATTTGAAATAAGTGAACTAAAAATTACTCTGTAACTTCTCTAAATATGTGATAATGAAGAGAGCTAGTAACTGTACTGTACATTATGATGTGGTTTAGGCTAAGCCACTTTTAAAACCATTTTTTCTGGTTGTTGGTAATCCACTTGAAAATCATCCCATTTTGGTTGTTTTTAAGCCATATGTAAAACCATTAGTAAGGTTTGTGAATGTCCTATGAAAATCACTAAATCATGAGTACAGGTACATATACAAGATAGACATTTTTCCCTTGTTCATATCAAGGGGTTGTAGACTAGGGATTAATAATGTTCACAAGGGGGTGAATATTAGGGTGTGTTAACATTAATTATTTAATAATGTAAATTTTTTTATGTAAATAATATTACATAAATAGTTTTGTGTGTTATATTATTTTTATGAATAATAATAATAATAATGATTAGAGGTACACATAAATCACTAAATCATGAGTAAAGGTACATATACAAGATAGATGTTTTTCCCTTATTCACATTAAGGGGTTGTAGACTAGGGATTAATAATGTTCACAAGGGGGTGAATATTAGGGTGTGTTAACATTAATTATTAATTAATGTAAATATTTATATGTAAATAATATTACATAAATAGTTTTGTGTGTTATATTATTTTTATGAATAATAATAATAATAATAATAATAATAATAATAATAATAATAATAAGTACAGGTACATATAAATCACTAAATCATGAGTACAAGTACATATAAAAGATAGATGTTTTTCCCTTGTTCACATTAAGGGGTTGTAGACTAGGGATTAATAATGTTCACAAGGGGGTGAATATTAGGGTGTGTTAACATTAATTATTTAATAATTTAATTTTTATGTAAATAATATTGCATAAATAGTTTTGTGTGTTATATTATTTTTATGAAAAATAATAATAATAATGATGATGATGATGATAATAATAATAATAATATGAGGGAGTTTTATATAGTTTAGAGGTTGTTTGTTGAGTGTTTATATCGATTTATAGATCCCCAATATAGTGTTTGCTCTTCCTAAATAATTTCCTTATAATTCTTCGAATGAATATACAGTGTGTGTGTGTGTGTGTGTAAATTATATTATCATTTTGTCTATTTGTTGTTAGTGTTTTTTTTCTATGTAACTCTAATTTTTACCAGTAGTTGTAGTCAATAGAATTAGAAAAGGGTGGGAATAGGTACACCATGGGAAATTATCCTCTTGGGTAGCTAAGAGTAGGTAAGAAATAACAAACCATGTATCTTCTAAATGGGTTAATATTATCAATAATTTTTTTGATAGGTGATATTTAGTTATGTGTAGATTGTTTTTAGGAAAAGTTTTTAGAAATAAAATTAAATCTGCAAAAAATGGGACTATATCAACCAAATAAGTTATATTTTGGTTATAAAATGACGTATGTCAGATAGAAGGTATGAAATTAAGATTTTTAATTTAGTTAGTTTTTGAATAAGGAAAATAGAAGAGTTTGATAATGAACTATGCTGTCTAATAGATATATATTCAAGCTAGTTGATTTAGTTGGTTTATGGATAAGAAGAATAGAATATTATAATAATAAACCATGTCATCCAATCTATGCAAAATTGATATGGTTGATTTATTTAGAAAAAATGGAACATTAGAATAGTTTATAAACTAACTAGATCGATTTGGTAAAACTATAGTCACAAAATAAGAAAGGAAGATAATCTACTAGATTGAATTGGTTAATCTAATTTTATATTTTGGTAAAATATTTAAACTACAAAACATTGGATAGTTTAGTTTTAAACACAAAAATGAAATTAAGCACACAAGCAACTAGATCGAGCTAGTTAATCTAGTTGAAACATATAACACATAACTTGTATCAATACTAGCTAATACATTCTATAATACAACATAAAATTAAAAATATAAAGAAAAAAATGTAATTTAGATGCTAACTAATTATCTAAAAAAAATTAGAAGATTGTACTAAAGGTTGTGTTTAATACAGGCTTCCTAAGATATTGACTTGTTCATTGGATAGTATCAACCTAGTGTTTTAGTAAAATAACTAGGAGGAAGTGTCATTCCCATAGCCAAATAACCCCAATTTCAAGGGTAAGAAACTTTTGGACACTAACTACTAACCAATACATGACACAATCAAATATAAGGTTGGATTCCTAAGGTTTACCACAAAAATAAATCCTAAGTGTTTCTAAAATACCATGAGGTACGTGAAGTTAAAGACCATTTTTATATCTATAATATGGATATGAGTATTGGGGAAATCCCCTCATGCCACGATATCTATAAATATTACACAAGGGATATAAACAAAATATCACATAGCCCTTCACGATAGTAACTAATTAGTTTTAAAAATACCAATACATAATTTCTATGGAAATCCAAACAAGATGAAAATAAAGGGGAAAATCAACTTATCAAAAACCAAATTGTATTTTTGAAAGTAAATAAATAATAGGGTAAATATTTTAGTTTGGAATTAAAAGTGATTTTAATAACTATGAAATAGAGATTAATTTCCTTTGTTATGTGAGAAAGTGAAACACAAAACAAAATCAAATAAGTTAATCTAATTGTGTAAATAATACAGGATGGAATCAAGATTGTCGACTCAATAAATTTTAAAATAGGTACAAACAATTTTTTTTAATAGGTTCACTTAATTTGATGGCATATAATAGACACAAAACAATATTGATCTAGTCTATCTAGTTGACTATGTGGGTACAATTTTTCAAAATTGAAAAATTGAGGAAAAGTATACAAGATTTTGATTTTTAATTAAAAGGTAAGAAATGAAACTTGATTAAAATTGGAAAAAATATACTAAGATATTAAGAATGAACATGGAGGATATAAATAAATTGACTAGGTTGATATAGTCATTTTTAGAGAATGCTAATTTTTTGTTTGATTGGGTCATATAAATAAGTTTTTGATCTTGTAGTGGTAGAAAATAATATTATTAGATAGAATCGAGAAAATTGATTTATTCTAAATAAAATAAATAAAAACAAGAAAATGAAACTAGATCAATAGGGATAGGTGGATGGATTGCATTGTGGATAAATTCACTTTAGTAGAATATTCATAGAGAGCAGTGACATGATTTGATGGGTAGTGTATCCTATCCACCACTAGATAGGTAGGGTTGAGCACATCTGTAGAGATTTTTTTGTACTATGACTGTATAATTTCATATTCTATTGGATATTTTGAGACATTTTCATATAGATATTTTTTTGACTCATAGATGTTATGGATGTATTTATTTTCTTTATAGAACATGTGTTTATCTTTATTTCTATGAGAAAATATATGATTTATGTGTTATTATTTTATATAAAATGTAAACAAATGCATAGTAAAAATAATGATAAATAAAAAAATTAAAAGAGGAATTTTGGTAAATGAACATGTGAAACCAAGTTTTAACAAGATTTCCCATGTGAGAGATGTCAAAACTGAATAAAATGTATTGAAAAGAAAAATTAAGATAAGAAGACATGAAAGAATGTAAATAATAAATTTCAATGTAAGGTAGAACACAAATAAATATATGTAAAATAATAAATTTCAATGTAAAACCAAATATGTAAATATGTGAAATATGAAATATGTGAAAATAAAAGTTGAAAGAAAATTGAGAAACCAAACATAGGGTTTATGTTAGTCAATAATGTAGATGAGTATAGTTATTTTATGGTAAAACATGGCATGTATCTTATTTAGGATAAAAGTATATTTGTGAGGAAGGCTTGGTCTTATCTAAGGTCTTAGACTACAACTCAAAATATGATAACCAATAAGGTAAAATATGGGAATTGTTTATAGGAGATAAGGGAATTTTATGAGGAAGGTTTGGTCCTATCTAAGGTATTATACTACAACTCAAAAAATGGGAACTAAATAGGCATGGTCACATTTTAAGTGATATGCATTAATGGGAATATCAAGAATGATATTATGTAAATGAATAAAATTACATAGGTGTTGTAGTAATCCTTAATAAAAATGAGACATAATGAGAAAATATACAAGTTCTATGATTTTTTTTGGGTAATAAAGAGATAAGATACTCATACTAGTAGGCACATATATTTTGGATAATGAGTTAAGTACCTATATCATCTCATGAAGTTTATATATATATATATATATATATACATATATATATATATATATAATATTAAAATAGACCCACCTTCCCATGATATTTTCCCCATTCTTCAGGACCCTTTATAGAGATGTTAGTCTAATGTGAAGATTAGGTACTTATGTGAGAAAGTGTGTGAAACTACATATAATAATTAAACCTCCTATCCTAGCCTATCACACCCCAATAGACCTCAAACATATCTTAATGAAAACTATGGAGTTTGAGATTGAACTAAAATAGATGTGCCAAAGTAATTACATATATTGGAAAGAGAAATATCATCATAATATTAATGTGTTATAAATTTATTAGTGAAATATAAACTCTAAAGAATATAAAAATTTGAATAATAATGTGATGAAAAATAATAATGTGTTCACAAATACTAGTAGATTTCATGACATACATCAGTGATAAAATAAAATACATTTTATTTTAATTGTAGTATGAATTTGATTAATGTCTTATCTATCTTCATAGGGTGTCATGCAAGGACATCCTAACACAAATACTCTATGGATAAAATATATATGTTATAATAAAATTAATGTGAATATGGCATATCTTTTAGAGGGTAATCAATGCCATAAATTGGTGTCATATTGTGATTGAAAGCATATGATTTGCAAAATGATATAGGATGTGAATAAAGATGAGCTTTGTCTATGAATTACCTAAAGTACACAGTTGATAACTTGATGACATAGGATAATTTAAATCATTATTATTGTTTCACTCTAAACCTATATGTATGATGAATATCACACTGATGGTATATATATAATAAACATACCCATGTTTAGGGATATATTTTAGAAGTATCTTAGGTTGAGGTAGGTTCTTATACTTAGACTATGTATTATTTTGATGAAGTGAATCAATATATTATTGAATTTGTTGGAAATGAGTATAAGAATGTGTATTCATGCCATGAAAATGATAAATTCATTTAGGAGTAGCTAACTATGGAGATTGATTATCTGTATTAAGAGTGGAACCTAAAGCATACTATTATGATAGGAATCTTTGTTGTGATAAAAAATCCTTGGCCCAATGACCAATAACATTATGTAAGTCATAATATGGAACATTTTCCCATAACATAGGTAGATTATCAAGCTTAGGCAAAGGTAAAATTCCATCATCATCAATATGACAACTCATAATAGATTCTAGACTAGGCTCAATAGTTATGAGAGAAGATCTCAATTCAAGTTAATGTAATGTGACCAACATCCCAAGAGGGATCATGATCAAAGGATCAAAAATTCTAATGAAATTATATGGTCCCATAATTTTGATATCAAGAAGCATGCTTCAAAGAGTCTCAACAATAACTAGGTGAGAAGTAGTGTGTGTTTACTCCATCCCAGACCTATGAAAATCAAGGGAAGAAGAGATAATGTTAGGTGTAGTATAAAGAGAAGGAAATACATAAATTTAACTAATAATATGAAATAATGTTGTAAATAATAATGATATCTAAGTTTTTATGAACTTTTAGATTGAGCAAATCCAACTAAAATGTGGTTATCTAATGCATATCCACTATTGTAATTAGGAGTACAAATATTGATAATGTAAGAATCTATGATTTTATCAATAAAAAAAGAGTAATGAATGGAGTGTTTAGTCTTGGATAGAGTAATAATAATCTCATCCATTATATTTTATTGAGACTAAGGTCATAAATAATGAGGCAATTGAGTGATTATGTGAGGGGAGAGATATGAAGTTTTGATTTTCAAATTGATCTCATCAGGTCCATCATCATCATCATCATAATCTAAGAAATTTGGTGGTATATTTCCCACAAGTTTGGGGTGACCATTATATGATGATTAAATTATTGATATTCACAAAAGGGAATGGAAGGTAAAGGTTGAAGGGTGGGTATTCTAAAACACCATGTTCTTAAAATTGTTCAAATATTATAAATAATACCATTATAAGTAAATTTTACACATTGGTAGGTTGATGAGGGTATAATTCTCATGTCGTGTGTCAATGGTTGACTAAGTAAAATGTTATATGATAATGGAAAATTAAATATCATAACTTTGGTCAAAATTATTACAAGATGAACCATGATAGGAAGACAAACATAGACAAGAAGAGGCATTTATCTTTGATCATAGCCTTGATATGTACTTTGAGTAGATTTAAGATAACATTTAGAGTACACAAGTGTTTTGGAAAAATCAAAGGAGGAAACACAAGTACCATAACCTTTATCAATCAAAGAAAACTTAACTTAGATATCACCAATTTGGACACTAATGAATAATGAAGGATCATTTGCATAGATAAATATTAATTCAAGAATCATTGAAGTAATATGAAATTTGAGTGAGAGAGAAGTATTTATTATTTTTTATACATGTATAGACATTTGTTCACATTTTTGAAGAATAGTAAGTTCAGACCTGGACAAAGTGGCTTCTTACCCCATAGGTGGAGATGAAGGGGTGCTCATTTAAAATAAGAATTGTATTAGATAATTACAATGATGATGAGAAGTCCTCATGAGTTACATAAATGGAATTTGAGATAAGAGATGCAAAAGTGTTATTGTAGGATACCATTCATCATATTTGGTTAGAACTATATCGGATAAAGGTGCATAAAGGGGAATTAAATTTATTGAAGGGGAAAAATGCATATCAATTAATGTTGATAAGGAGTAGTTTATTATGGATTAGCTGATGTATTTTTGACAAGTGTGGTTTATTGGGTTTAATTAAGCCATGTTTTTAGTGTCATTGTTAGGTCTATACTTGTTTATTTTAAATATTTTGTAGGTGGTGAAGAAATCCAAGAAGTAAGATAATTTGGAGTTTTATCTAATTCATATTTAGGATAATTTTATGATAGTTGAGGACTATAAGTTGTAACAATGGTAAGTGAATGATTATCCAAATGTATTGTTTGATTAGAAACATGAGGGATAGTGGATGGAGTAGGTTGTGTTAGATTTTTTAGAATCATTGTCGTATGACCAAGTTATATAAAATGATATGGGTAAGAATATTAAATAGTATGAAAAGTTTAGAAATTATTATAGTTAAAATATGGATAAGGATCAATATAATAAACTACTCTCTAAATATTTTTCATATTATTAGAAAGATAATTAGGATCAATACAAGTTTTGACAATGGTGGTAGTGGGAGGTTGAGTAGTACTTGATTGATGATTAGGAAGAATATCCTTGTAGATAATGAGATGAGTGTTAGACTGATTCATGGAGTCATGTTGAGTTTTGTTTCTATTAACTCTGGTTACTAATTTATAAACTTGTTGATGCTCAAGAACTAGGGTTTTATGATCAAAATTAGGACCAAGAAGATATTCAAGACAAAATTTTATTAATAGGCGATAAGTCTCATGAAAATGACCCCAACTTGCATGATACAAAAAAAAATGTGTGGATGATATACTTTCATTTAGGGAGAGTCTGGTCAAGATCTTATGGTGAAGGCCTCCAAAGATGCTTTTATTTATACCATGGAAATAAGCTTTGTGAGAATATACATTATTCACATGCGAAAATGTATAACTAAGTTGTTGTAAAGTTAGATTGAATGTGTTTTTGAAAGGATAACATCACTAAGCACTTGATATAATAGTGTGAATAGTGTGTATGGAATCATATATATCAATAAAACCATAATTGGTAGCATGTTAGTTATTAAATTTCATAAGCATTCAAGTTATATTAAGAGGATGGGAATTCTCAAATTGTCTTATGAGAAAATCTTGACATTTGGCTTCGTTGAGGACTTATTCCAAATATTTTGGAGAGAGATTCCTAACATGATATTACAATTTATGATGAATAACATTAGTGAATAAGTGGAAGAGATCATCTTCGGATAGGTTATCTTTAGTGTTATTGGATAAGGCTTTTCATTATTTAATTAACACTTGGGAAACTTTATATCTAATTTTTTGAAATGGATAAAATGAGCTAAGTTGTTTTTAGAAAGATCATTAGTTAGGAATTCCTATACCAATGCATTAAATAAATATTTTAAACTAAATACAGTATGATATTTGATTTGATTATACCAATCCAAAGTGTCACATGTGAAGGTTTTAGCTAAGAGTTTGGTGGTGGAAAAGGTATTAAGATTAATCTAATCTTTATAAAAGTTTTCAAGAATTTTCAAATGTAATGCAAGAGAAGTGTATCCATTAAAAGTGATAGTAGGAAAAATACCACCTATGTTTATGTTTGAAATTTGAGGATCTAAGGGTTCATTTTGTAAGTGTTTGATATCCTTGTTAAGAAGTGGGAATTAAGGTATAAGGTTACCTTGTGAATATCTAAAATGGGGTAGGGACATTAATATTTTGCACTCTCCATTAAGTGGTTTGTGGATGATTTTATAATTATAAAAGTTGGTTTTTATTTTTTGTCATTTGATTTGTAGTAATAATTTGAAAAGTAGCCATTTAATGTAGGGCTTGTAATAGAATATGATTAGTATTAATAGTTTCTTGACTAGTAGAAGTAGCTTGAGATGGACTACAGGTAACATTGACCTAAGTATGAACATAGGAAATTCGAGTAGGCCTATTGGAGGAAATAGAAACCATAATAGTTGAGATACTAGGCAAGGTAAAAGAATAATTAGTAGATAAAGTTGAGTAGTAAATAACATTAAAGGCATGAAAGAATAATGAAACAAGTAATAAGGTGACTTGACTTAAGAATTGTAGAAAATTTATGTGTGGGTGATGGTGGACAATCAATGTAAGATCCCATCATGAGATTATATATTATCGTAGGATCCTTTCCTTGATGTTGAGTGTTTTATTTGATGAAAAGTATCATTTTAGAAGTATATTCAATATCACTCTCATCCTTGATAATAGGAATTTTTGGATGATAGTCAAATGGATTATAAGTTTTGGAAGGAGGTGACCCATAGTTTATTGTTATAGTGGCCACATGAACATTTAATTATAATGAAATGAAGAATGAGAACATTTAGGGGGTTATTTAAATTTATCTTATAGTTTTGATTTTTTAATTTAGATTCAAAAAAATGTACTACATGGTGAAAGGTAGAGATAACATTATCAAGATATAAACCTAATAGATCAAGCTGGTAAACCTAGTTAGGTAGATATGGAAAAGAAATAGTTTGGAAACCTACTGGGTTGAGCTAGCTGAACTGGTTGGACTATAAGGAAAAATAAGAATCTATAAACCTAGTGGATCAAGATGGTTGACCTTGTTAGATAGATGAGGATAAATAAAAATATTGAAACCTACTACGTAAAGTTAGTCAACTTAATTGGGTGGATGGGGAAAGATAAATATTTAAAAACCTACTAGGTCAAGCTATTCAACCTAGCTATACATGCATGAAAAGATAGAGTTTTGAAATCCTACTAAGTTGAGCTGGTGGAATTAGTTATATAAGCAAGAAAAGATATATTTTTGAAATTATACTAAGTGAATCTAATTGAATTGGTTATACAAGAAGGAAAATATAAAGTTTGATAATCCAACTAAGTCATTCTAGTTGACTTAGTTATATAGGTAGGAAAAGATATAGGTAAACTAGGTCAAGCTAGTAGACTTAGTTTAATTTGGAAATTTTTAAATATTAATTTGGATGTTGTAGTTTGGAAATAGAAGTAAATAAGATATAATAAACAATACTAAGTTAAGCTTAGTCGACTTAGTCTATTCACACACAAGTAACTAGGTTGATGTTGGATGATATAGTTGAAACACACAACACAAAATTATATCAACATTTAGTCTATAAATTTTATAATATAATAAATAATATAAAAATACAAGAAAAAAATGTAATTTTGTAACTACTAATGTTAATTAATTATCTAAAAATAATATTAGGAAATTGTATTAAATGTTTATGTTTGATAGTGTAGGATACAAAAGATGCTTGTTCATTAGATAATGATGACCCAATATTTTAGAGCATTGACTATGGAGGAATTCCCCTTCTGATATTCCACTAAACCTAATTTTAAGGTAAGTTGTTAGTAACTTCTCAATGATAACCACTAACTAATGCACCATAAGATTAAATGGATGACTATATTCCTAAGGTTCAATAGAAAGGGAAATAATAGGATTTTCTAAGATATTATGAGGTATGTAGAAACTAAAGACCATGTTTAGCTCTATACTATGGCTATGAGTATTGAGATAATCCCCTCATGACATAATATATGGAAATGATAGATAATTATGATAAAAAGAGTATTGTTTATTCATTCATGAAATTAACAAAGTAGTTTTAAAACCATTGGTACACATTTTCTATAGAAATAAAGACAAAGTGAAAATAAATATGAAAATAAAAGTGTTTAAAACCAATTTGTGATTTTAGAAAGTAAATAAGAAAGTAGCCAAATATTTTCAAAGTAAAAGTGAGAATAATTATTATGAAAATAAAGTGAAATGAATTACTTATGTTTAAATTAAAACACACTAAACAAGGGTGTTTGAGATGATCTAGTTGAGCAAATAGAATAAGACAAGGTTGATACTTGTTGACATAGTTTATTATAAAGACAAGTAAAAAAATAAGGTCGGCCACATCAATTTAGTTTGTGAAAGAGTATAAAAAAATCTCGCTCATGGTCAAATCTACAAACCATTACCACTATAAAATCCATTGATGCATTTTTCAAATAATATTTTAGTATACTATACATAAATAGATCATATAATGATAAATCACACACACACACACACACACACACACACACACACACACACACACATCCAAATCTTCCATCTAGATATCCATCCCCACAACGTCCATATCAAATATAATGAATGAGTATTACATATATAGGCAAAGAAAGAAGATTAAACCTAACTGAGACAACAAGCTAAGTGATCAAACATAACTAAGAGATCAAGGTAAAGATCAATCATAACTAATAGATCAAGCTAGAGATCAAACTTATGACTAAGAGATAACTATCTAAAAAAGATAGAAAAAACTAGAAATTATTCCTATAATATCTAAGAGATAAATATATAATATCCCATAATATCTAAAATAAGATAAATAAAATACCCACACATTAATGGGTGGTAATAATCAAATACCTAGGTGAACATGATATAAGGTGGATAACCTATTCTAACATCCTCCCTCAAGTGAAGTTATGTTCCAAAAATAGAGTGGTATATCTATAATATGAGTCTTAGTAACAAGGTCTAAACATTAACTCTTGAACATTATATCCATTACACAATCTCTCATAAAGAGGAGAAAGGGGAAAAAACCATATGAAAATAAAAATCCCCTCTAAAAAGATAGAAAAGAAGGAAGGAAATGGGTCCCAATAATAGGTCCTAATGAGGTACCCATACCAAAAAAATCGATGTAGTATAAAGATAAATGTTGTTATGGATGCCAATTCATTTTGTTTGAATACATGGATGTTTAATCCCTGTAACCACCAAGTCGAAGTAAGAATGTTGTTGAATATGAGGATCACTAAATATGAACATTGCACTAAAGAATAATAATTAGAATGATGAACTAAAGGAATCATTGCCTAAACACCCTCCCTCATATGCTAGTAAGAGAGGTTAGAAATGAAAGTCTCTAAATAATTGGACTAAAAATGTGTAGAATTGAGCACAAAGACTGGTGGTGATAGCATACTGGTGTCACTACACAAAAACTCACCAAGAATACCGGTGATACCTAATAATCCTCACATGGGTCATGGAAAACAAAGTGCTTAAATAAGTTACCCATATACAAAGGAGGGATCTAGAAAATGTAGATAAAACATCTCAAGAAGATGGACATGGTGGTGATGGGAGAGACTAGAAATTGAAATAGTAAAGAATTCATAAAATAAAGTACACACACATGAAGGTAAACTAAGATGTAAAATCAAACCCCATGGCACTTTATAATTTATTTTAAGTACAATATATCCCATATATAAAAACACCAAATGAAAATAAGGAAGAGATTATATACACCATAATAGATCCAAACAAGGACACTATCAACCTATAGTAAAAATCATCATAAATCATGAGAGTTTCTCCAAAAATAAGGGATAAGTGTGGGACAAAAATAGAAGTGGCCTCAAATCCATCCCAAATCAATAGGAATGGTGGATGAAGATAACTGCATAAGAGTGGATGAAAAAATATAAGAAATTAAAATGTGTGGTAATTTGTAAAGGTACATTGGACTCAATTAAAAATGACTCCATGATTACAATCAAAATGGTAAAATCAATGGAGAAAGTTTGTTTGCTTGTGAAAGGGTTTGGCCACCTACCAAACTAGGCCTCACCCTATGATGTTCAACAAATGAGATTAAAAAAATTTATGTGGCAAAGCAATAAATAAATAGGATATCTCTTTATGGCTCCCAAATACAAAATATTATTTTTAATTAAAAAAATCAAAAAATAATTCAAGGATATTACTTTATAAAAAAATAAAAAAATATCCACACAAGAATTTTTTTTTACTAGTACTAATTAGTAAAAATACAATAACATTTTAAATTTGGAATGAAATTACAAATTTAAAAATGTTTTAAAAATATGAAAAGAAGGTGCACAAAACTTAGAAATTGTTTTGAGTGATTAGTTATAGTTTCTCACAATTAAATAAATAAAAGTCATATTTTTTCAAAATAGTAATTCATAATAAAACTACTATAATGTTTTTGAGTCTTAATTAAATTTGAAATCTAAAAATATTCTAGAAACTAAAAATAAGGTGCATAAAACATAAATTTTTTTCTAAGAGATCATCTACAATTTTCTCATAATATGAAAAAGAAAAATCATTTTTAATAAAAAAATGGATTTACAAAAAGCTTGTAGATCTTATCCTTGATATCTAACTAGGATAAAATTTAAGGTTATCATGTATTTATTAGATAATATGAATTCATTGATGATATTTGGTTTACTCCTTCAATCTAATAAAATTACCTACAATAAAAAATATAAAGAAAAATATTTTTTTTTCCAAAACTAATGAGCTGAATAATGGTTGTTGGAAAGCACTCTTATACCATGAAAGAATTTATAAAACTCTCACCCATGGTAAAATATACAAACCATTACCAAATTAAAATTCATTTATTCATTACTTAAATAATATTTTAGTATGTTATACACAAATAGATAATATAATTATAATTTATCTATATATCCAAAGCTTCCATCTAGAACTCCATCTCCATAGTTTCCATATCAAATACAATGAATGAGCTTTACATATATAGGAAAAGAAGATCAATCCTAACTAAGATATCAAGATAAGTGATCAAACATAGCTAAATTTCAAGCTAAAGATCAATCATAACTAATAAATCAAGTTAGAGATAAAACCTAGTACTAAGAGATAACTATCTATAAAGGATAGAAACAACTAGAAATTATCCCCATAACATATAAGAGATAAATATGTAATATCTCATAATATATAAAATAAGATAAATAAAATATCCACACATAAATGTGTGGGAATAATAAAATAGCTAGGTGAAGATGAGATAAGGTAAAATAACCTAATCCAACAGTTTGTTGGCAAGGAAAATAGACACAACTTTAATTTAGCGATATATACTTAGTTGAATATGTGATAAAGTTTTATAGAATTGAAAATTGGAAAAAATAGAGTAAAAATGTGAATTTTTGAGTAATTTTACTAAAAAATAGAAATCTCAAACTGAGATAACTGACAAACTTGAATTATGAAGTTGGTTAGAATTAACCTGATCAATATAATTAGGTCAACAAGGTCAACTTAGTTGGTTGACTAAAAGTGTTAAATATTTGACTATTGATTGGGTTATCTAGGCTTGATTTAGTCTTATAGAGGTAAAATTTTGATAAACATATAATTTTAAACACAATTGACTATGTTGACTTGGTTTTTAGAAAGTTAATAAACTAAAAATAGTAAAGTAATATTAGGTCAACCAACATGACCTAGTTAACTATAAATAAAACCCTATAAGAAGAGCATAACATTGAGTTTATCAATGTGGCATATTTGAATGAATATGCTATATCTAAAACATAGAAAATAACTAGATTAACTAGTGCAACCTAGTTGACTATGGATGGAACCCTGAAAATAGATGACTAAATTGGGTTGATTAGCATGACCTAGTTAACTATGGATCCTAGATCTACAAGCATAAAATTTAACTGGGTCGACCAATGCTACTAGTTGACTATGGATGAGAACCCTAAAATAGAGGATAAAATTGGGTTGACCAGTGTGACCTAGTTGACTATAGATCCTAGATCTACAAATAGATGTTAAAACTAGGTTGATCATCATGACTTAGTTAAGTGTAAATAAAAAATAAAAAATGTAAGGGTTATATTTATATCAAGTTCTCAAAATTTTATGTGACATTAAGATATATCTAAAATTTATACTACTTATTAATCCAAACATGAATAATTTAACAAACTAACATTTATTGTAATACTTTAAATATTAAAGGAATGAACAAATAAGATATTCTAAACCTAGCAAAAGGATTTATTATAGAACACTAAAGGAGAGTGTAACAAATCCTCTAGTCAAATAACACTATGAAATAACCATATTTATGTCTTATAATACATAAAATAAAACTATTCTTGTGTTCACCAAATCTCATGGCAAAAAGGGGGATGGTTTAACACAAACAAACAAGCAAGGGATTAAGGTAGGAAAATGGGAGCCTAGATAACCTAAGTTGGAAGATGGAAAGAAAATACGAATCTTATAGCTATACTAATTTTAAGTATAGAGGTCATATAAGTGTTGACCAATTTTGACTTTTGGTCAAAATAGGGCACCCCTAGTAAAAAATTTGATTTTTAAACCTATAAGGGGGTATAATATCATGTCATGAGATGTTTAATAAGTAATTTGATTCCACTAAATTCTATATTAGCATTGGTCACTTATTTCATTAGTCCATTTATCATTTTAAGTCATTTTAAGGGTCAAAAATGTGCATTTAATGCTTTATATAGGTTTTTTGGCAAAATTGAAAGTGTCAAAGAGTTGTATCATGTGACATGTGTCCTAAGAGGTCTGTAGCAACTGTCACTAAATTAAAATTATTATGTTACTAATAAAAAGGCAATTTTATTGAATAAAGGAGTGGGTTTGGCACTTGTACAGCCTCCTTAGGAAGTGTGCCACTTATAAAACATGCAAATGTTAGTCCTCACCTCCCCTATGCTCAAACAAAAATTTGGTTTGATCTAAAATTGACATTTCTTACTCAAAACCATTCCATCTTTTTTTCATCCTTCTTGGCATAAAGAAGTGACTTGTAAGTTTTCACTTGGTATGAACAATATAAAGGTTTCAAGTAGAATGATCTTGGGAGGTTTTTGAACACTTAGATACCTTCAAATCCATATAAACTTTTTCATAAATGGTTAACTATGATTAATGGGCCATCCATTTGAAGTGGACTATGCAAATTTAATAGTTTTTTGGTGTACCCTTTAATTTTTCCTCCATTATGGAAAAACCCATACAAACAAGTTGCTCATATTTTCTCTAGAGGATGTGGGCCATGCCTCCATAAACCTCATATGATTGGTTTCAAGTTTGAAGTTGTTTTGATCAACTAATGACCTTGAAATTAAAGACTGGTCTTTTTTAGGTGAAATGGGCAAGTTTCTTTCAATTATTGGGGTTTCAAGCTTGTTAATGGATCCAAGATGTTGTGTTATATTATTTTTCATGCTTAAAGTATTATTGACTTCCCATATTCAACTTTAATCCTCTTTCTCCAATAAATCTTCATGGTTTGCATGCATAAACAAAATTCACCCAGTCTACCATTAGAGTATACGTATGCAAGTGGTTGCAAAGATGATTTTCATGTTAAAAGGAATGTTGTAAGATTGTATCAAGTTTTCATTGTTTTCAATCAGGCTTAAGGATTGTTAGAATCAACCTGATCAATATAATTAGGTCAACTTAGTTGGTTGACTAAAAGTGTTAAATTCCTGACTATTGATTGTGTTATCTAGGCTTGATTTAGTCTTATAGAGGTAAAATTTTGATAAACATATAAGTTTAAACACAATTGACCATGTTGACTTGGTTTTTAGAAAGTTAATAAACTAAAAATAGTAAAGTAATATTAGGTCAACCAACATGACCTAGTTAACTATAAATAAAGCAATATAAGAAGAGCATAACATTGAGTTTATCAATGTGGCATATTTGAATGAATATGTTATATCTAAAACATAGAAAATAACTAGAATAACTAGTGCAACCTAGTTGACTATGGATGGAACCCTGAAAATAGATGACTAAATTGGGTTGATTAGCATGACCTAGTTAACTATGGATCCTAGATCTACAAGCATAAAATTTAACTGGGTCGACCAATGCTACTAGTTGACTATGGATGAGAACCCTAAAATAGAGGATAAAATTGGGTTGACCAGTGTGACCTAGTTGACTATAGATCCTAGATCTACAAATAGATGTTAAAACTAGGTTGATCATCATGACTTAGTTAAGTGTAAATAAAAAAATAAAAAATGAAAGGGTTATATTTATATCAAGTTCTCAAAATTTTATGTGACATATTAAGATATATCTAAAATTTATACTACTTATTAATCCAAACATGAATAATTTAACAAACTAACATTTATTGTAATACTTTAAATATTAAAGAAATGAACAAATAAGATATTCTAAACCTAGCAAAAGGATTTATTATAGAACACTAAAGGAGAGTGTAACAAATCCTCTAGTCAAATAACACTATGAAATAACCATATTTATGTCTTATAATACATAAAATAAAACTATTTTTGTGTTCACCAAATCTCATGGCAAAAAGGGGGATGGTTTAACACAAACAAACAAGCAAGGGATTAAGGTAGGAAAATGGGAGCCTAGATAACCTAAGTTGGAAGATGGAAAGAAAATACGAATCTTATAGCTATACTAATTTTAAGTATAGAGGTCATATAAGTGTTGACCAATTTTGACTTTTGGTCAAAATAGGGCACCCCTAGTAAAAAATTTGATTTTTAAACCTATAAGGGGGTATAATATCATGTCATGAGATGTTTAATAAGTAATTTGATTCCACTAAATTTTATATTAGCATTGGTCACTTATTTCATTAGTCCATTTATCATTTTAAGTCATTTTAAGGGTCAAAAATGTGCATTTAATGCTTTATATAGGTTTTTTGGCAAAATTGAAAGTGTCAAAGAGTTGTATCATGTGACATGTGTCCTAGGAGGTCTCTAGCAACTGTCACTAAATTAAAATTATTATGTCACTAATAAAAAGGCAATTTTATTGAATAAAGGAGTGGGTTTGGCACTTGTACAGCCTCTTTAGGAAGTGTGCCACTTATAAAACATGCAAATGTTAGTCCTAACCTCCCCTATGCTCAAACAAAAATTTGGTTTGATCTAAAATTGACATTTCTTACTCAAAACCATTCCATCTTTTTTTCATCCTTCTTGGCATAAAGAAGTGACTTGTAAGTTTTCACTTGGTATGAACAATATAAAGGTTTCAAGTAGAATGATCTTGGGAGGTTTTTGAACACTTAGATACCTTCAAATCCATATAAAATTTTTCATAAATGGTTAACTATGATTAATGGGCCATCCATTTGAAGTGGACTATGCAAATTTAATAGTTTTTTGGTGTACCCTTTAATTTTTCCTCCATTATGGAAAAACCCATACAAACAAGTTGCTCATATTTTCTCTAGAGGATGTGGGCCATGCCTCCATAAACCTCATATGATTGGTTTCAAGTTTGAAGTTGTTTTGATCAACTAATGACCTTGAAATTAAAGACTGGTCTTTTTTAGGTGAAATGGGCAAGTTTCTTTCAATTATTGGGGTTTCAAGCTTGTTAATGGATCCAAGATGTTGTGTTATATTATTTTTCATGCTTAAAGTATTATTGACTTCCCATATTCAACTTTAATCCTCTTTCTCCAATAAATCTTCATGGTTTGCATGCATAAACAAAATTCACCCAGTCTACCATTAGAGTATACGTATGCAAGTGGTTGCAAAGATGATTTTCACGTTAAAAGGAATGTTGTAAGATTGTATCAAGTTTTCATTGTTTTCAATCAGGCTTAAGGATTGTTAGAATCAACCTGATCAATATAATTAGGTCAACTTAGTTGGTTGACTAAAAGTGTTAAATACCTGACTATTGATTGTGTTATCTAGGCTTGATTTAGTCTTATAGAGGTAAAATTGTGATAAACATATAAGTTTAAACACAATTGACCATGTTGACTTGGTTTTTAGAAAGTTAATAAACTAAAAATAGTAAAGTAATATTAGGTCAACCAACATGACCTAGTTAACTATAAATAAAGCAATATAAGAAGAGCATAACATTGAGTTTATCAATGTGGCATATTTGAATGAATATGTTATATCTAAAACATAGAAAATAACTAGATTAACTAGTGCAACCTAGTTGACTATGGATGGAACCCTGAAAATAGATGACTAAATTGGGTTGATTAGCATGACCTAGTTAACTATGGATCCTAGATCTACAAGCATAAATTTTAACTGGGTCAACCAATGCTACTAGTTGACTATGGATGAGAACCCTAAAATAGAGGATAAAATTGGGTTGACCAGTGTGACCTAGTTGACTATAGATCCTAGATCTACAAATAGATGTTAAAACTAGGTTGATCATCATGACTTAGTTAAGTGTAAATAAAAAATAAAATATGTAAGGGTTATATTTATATCAAGTTCTCAAAATTTTATGTGACATATTAAGATATATCTAAAATTTATACTACTTATTAATCCAAACTTGAATAAGTTAATAAACTAACATTTATTGTAATACTTTAAATATTAAAGGAATGAACAAATAAGATATTCTAAACCTAGCAAAAGGATTTTTTATAGAACACTAAAGGACAATGTAACAAATCCTCTAGTCAAATAACACTATGAAATAACCATATCTATGTCTTATAATACATAAAATAAAACTATTCTGGTGTTCACCAAATCTCATGGCAAAAAGGGGGATGGTTTAACACAAACAAACAAGCAAGGGATTAAGGTAGGAAAATGGGAGCCTAGATAACCTAAGTTGGAAGATGGAAAGAAAATACGAATCTTATAACTATAATAATTTTAAGTATAGAGGTCATATAAGTGTTGACCAATTTTGACTTTTGGTTAAAATAGGGCACCCCTAGTAAAAAATTTGATTTTTAAACCTATAAGGGGGTATAATATCATGTCATGAGATGTTTAATAAGTAATTTGATTCCATTAAATTTTATATTAGCATTGGTCACTTATTTCATTAGTCCATTTATCATTTTAAGTCATTTTAATGGTCAAAAATGGTGCATTTAATGCTTTATATAGGTTTTTTTGGCAAAATTGAAAGTGTCAAAGACTTGTATCATGTGACATGTGTCCTAGGAGGTCTGTAGCAACTATCACTAAATTAAAATTATTATGTTACTAATAAAAAGGCAATTTTATTGAATAAAGGAGTGGGTTTGGCACTTGTATAGCCTCCTTAGGAAGTGTGCCACTTAGAAAACATGTAAATGTTAGTCTTCACCTCCCCTATGCTCAAACAAAAATTTGGTTTGATCTAAAATTGACATTTCTTACTCAAAACCAGTCCATCTTTTTTTCATCCTTCTTGGCATAAAGAAGTGACTTGTAAGTTTTCACTTGGTATGAACAATATAAAGGTTTCAAGTAGAATGATCTTGGGAGGTTTTTGAAAACTTAGATACCTTCAAATCCATATAAACCTTTTCATAAATGGTTAACTGTGATTAATGTGCCATCCATTTGAAGTGGACTATGCAAATTTAATAGTTTTTTGGTGTACCCTTTAATTTTTCCTCCATTATGGAAAAATCCATACAAACAAGTTGCTCATATTTTCTCTAGAGGATGTGGGCCATGCCTCCATAAACCTCATATGATTGGTTTCAAGTTTGAAGTTGTTTTGATAAACTAATGACCTTGAAATTAAAGACTGGTCTTTTTTAGGTGAAATGGGCAAGTTTCTTTCAATTATTGGGGTTTCAAGCTTGTTAATGGATCAAAGATGTTGTGTTATATTATTTTTCATGTTTAAAGTATTATTGACTTCCCATATTCAACTTTAATCCTCTTTCTCCAATAAATCTTCATGGTTTGCATGCATACACAAAATTCACCCAGTATACCATTAGAGTATATGTATGCAAGTGGTTGCAAAGATGATTTTCACGTTAAAAGGAATGTTTTAAGATTGTATCAAGTTTTCATTGTTTTCAATCAGGCTTAAGGAATGTTAGAATCTACCTGATCAATATAATTAGGTCAACAAGGTCAACTTAGTTGGTTGACTAAAAGTGTTAAATATCTTACTATTGATTGGGTTATCTAGGCTTGATTTATTCTTATAGAGGTAAAATTTTGATAAACATATAAGTTTAAACACAATTGACCATGTTGACTTGGTTTTTAGAAAGTTAATAAACTAAAAATAGTAAAGTAATATTAGGTCAACCAACATGACCTAGTTAACTATAAATAAAGCCCTATAAGAAGAGCATAACATTGAGTTTATCAATGTGGCATATTTGAATAAATATGCTATATCGAAAACATAGAAAATAACTAGATTAACTAGTTCAACCTAGTTGACTATGGATGGAACCCTGAAAATAGATGACTAAATTGGGTTGATTAGCATGACCTAGTTAACTATGGATCCTAGATCTACAAGCATAAAATATAACTCCGTCGACCAATGCTACTAGTTGAGCATGGATGAGAACCCTAAAATAGAGGATAAAATTGGGTTGACCAGTGTGACCTAGTTGACTATAGATCCTAGATCTACAAATAGATGTTAAAACTAGGTTGATCATCATGACTTAGTTAAGTGTAAATAAAAAATGTAAGGGTTATATTTATATCAAGTTCTCAAAATTTTATGTAACATATTCAGATATATCTAAAATTTATACTACTTATTAATCTAAACTTGAATAAGTTAATAAACTAACATTTATTGTAATACTTTAAATATTAAAGGAATGAACAAATAGGATATTCTAAACATAGAAAAAGGATTTATTATAGAACACTAAAGGAGAGTGTAACAAATCCTCTAGTCAAATAACACTATGAAATAACCATATCTATGCCCTATAATACATAAAATAAAACTATTCAGGTGTTCACCAAATCTCATGGCAAAAAGGGGGATGGTTTAACACAAACAAACAAGCAAGGGATTAAGGTACGAAAATGGGAGCCTAGATAACCTAAGTTGGAAGATGGAAAGAAAATACGAATCTTATAGCTATACTAATTTTAAGTATAGAGGTCATATAAGTGTTGACCAAATTTGACTTTTGGTCAAAATAGGACACCCCTAGTAAAAAAATTGATTTTTAAACCTATAAGGGGGTATAATATCATGTCGTGAGATGTTTAATAAGTAATTTGATTCCATTAAATTTTATATTAGCATTGGTCACTTATTTCATTAGTCCATTTATCATTTTAAGTCATTTTAAGGGTCAAAAATGGTGCATTTAATGCTTTATATAGGTTTTTTTGGCAAAATTGAAAGTGTCAAAGAGTTGTATCATGTGACATGTGTTCTAGGAGGTCTGTAGCAACTGTCACTAAATTAAAATTATTATGTTACTAATAAAAAGGCAATTTTATTGAATAAAGGAGTGGGTTTGGCACTTGTACAACCTCCTTAGGAAGTGTGCCACTTAGAAAACATGTACATGTTAGTCTTCACCTCCCCTATGCTCAAACAAAAATTTGGTTTGATCTAAAATTGACATTTCTTACTCAAACCCATTCCATCTTTTTTTCATCCTTCTTGGCATAAATAAGTGACTTGTAAGTTTTCACTTGGTATGAACAATATAAAGGTTTCAAGTAGAATGATCTTGGGAGGTTTTTGAACACTTAGATACCTTCAAATCCATATAAACTTTTTCATAAATGGTTAACTGTGATTAATGTGCCATCCGTTTGAAGTGGACTATGCAAATTTAATAGTTTTTTGGTGTACCCTTTAAGTTTTCCTCCATTATGGAAAATTTCATACAAACAAGTTTCTCATATTTTCTCTAGAGGATGTGGGCCATGCCTCCATAAACCTCATATGATTGGTTTCAAGTTTGAAGTTGTTTTGATCAGCTAATGACCTTGAAATTAAAGACTGGTCTTTTTTAGGTGAAATGGGCAAGTTTCTTTCAATTATTGGGGTTTCAAGCTTGTTAATGGATCCAAGATGTTGTGTTATATTATTTTTCATGTTTAAAGTATTATTGACTTCCCATATTCAACTTTAATCCTCTTTGTCCAATAAATCTTCATGGTTTGCATGCATAGACAAAATTCACCCAGTTTACCATTAGAGTATGCATATGCAAGTGGTTGCAAAGATGATTTTCACGTTAAAAGGAATGTTTTAAGATTGTATCAAGTTTTCATTGTTTTCAATCATGCTTAAGGAATGTTGAAAATAAGTTTAAGATACTCATGACATCTTTTGGTTAATATTTGTCCATTTTTCTACACTCACTATCCACTTCCAACTTAATGCACACCTACAAGGCTTTTTCTAATGTCATGCTAAAGGGAGGAAGCTTGACTTAGGTTTCAAATTTTAAACCTTGATAAAGTGAATTAGGAAATTTTATGAAAACATAGGAATGATCATAAGTATAACCACTTCTCATATTGTGTATAACTCTACACCTACTACCTTAATATGTTAATCACCACCTACAACTAGTATTTAAAGACTATGAATGATTTTTAATAGGACATTTGAGACATGGTAAATATATTTGAAAATAATAATAGTTTAATGTGTCATGATACATTAATATGAGGAACTTATAGGGAAATAAGAAGTGTGGAATCACATTTGAAGGTAAATGACTAAGTTCAAGGCATAGTCCCTAAAATGGCCAAACAAAGATCATATGACTTCTTATGAATATCTTAACGCATGATATAAAGGTATTCCAAGATATTTAGCTAAGTCAATCCTATTAAATCTATCATGGAGAGGAATTGTGACAAAATTGGGGGTCAGAAAGTGTTGGAAAGATGGAGTTTTAGAGTCTCAAAGTTGTTTTTAAACACAATAAAACACTGTAGTCACCTCTACAAGTTAGAAAGCTTGAATAATTGTTGACCTCTCAAGAGCAAACAACACACTTTTATAATGATTAGATTAGTTTCATCAATTTATTAGAACACAGTATGGAAAAATTACCATCAAGAGGATATTCATTATATATTTTGTTTCTTAGACTTTCTCAATCTATACTAGGCCTATGAACACCTACAATAAGCATAGTAGTACATGTAGTGAGTTAACACATGAGTTAGATGTTATATAGGACTTTAAAATTAGATAAACGTATGGAAATCTATTGTTAAACCTCATGGTTTAAAATAAATCCTTAAACTTTCATGATCAACCTCAAACAAGCTCATGATAACCTACAACAGGCTCATAAAGGCAAGGAAATAGTCAGGGTCTCATACAAAGTCCTGAATGTGAAAGGTATGGAAGATAAATGTGTGAAATGAAGATGGGAATCACTCTATTTTTAACTACACAAAGGAAATTCAACATTTTACAATGGATTTAAATAGATACCTAAACATATACCTAGGCTCCAAAATGTGATTTACACCTACACGTAGGGTCTAAATAAAAGCACGATCAGTCTATCATGCAAACCTAGTTGGGAAAGATAGAGTTAAAGTTATAAGTATGCATGTTGGAAGGTTTGTAATAATATATAACTTATCAATGATAATAACATATATCATTATAAACTCTTAAATCATAAAATCCCTGCTCAAGTTCATCCCATAGTCCACATGGTTGAACATTGCACATAGTTTGGACCAGACATAACAAAGAAAGTGTTTTGATTAGGTATATGCATATGTAGGATGAAAATAGATCAGATAAATTTAAAATGATACTATAATATATTAATAGGACATTAACTCTTAATAAAGACTAATCCAAGAAAATGGCATAAATAGGTCCCTTTCTAGGCCAAACATAGCCAAGCATGGTAACACAGTCCTAACTAGGCAGTGTATGGAAAGGAGTATGTGAAGAGATAAGGTGATTACCAGGTATATAATAAATCAATAAATATCAGAATTGTATCTAAAATATTTTAAAAACATAAATAAATCAAATAATTAACCGTCACTTAAGGCAAATTTAGTCCATGAGAAGGAAACCCTATATTCAGTCTGTCATATAAGGTATGACTTGAGTTTAGGTATGCTGAAGGGATAGATGGTGTAAAAAATGGATAAAATTTTGTATATAACATGATAATGTGTTGAATAAATACATTAAATGTAATTTTTACCTAGAAAAATTTAGGAAGTATCCCCTATTTTGTCTCAAATAGGGGGCACTTTCCCCATTCATAAGCCCTGTAGTTATGAGGGTTAGAAGCAAAAGAGTGAAGGAAAAGTTGGTTAGACACCATTAATAAATTTTTAAAGTTATAAAACATCCATAAAAATATGATAAACACATCACAAATGAAAGTAATCCAATAAATTCCTTCATACAAAAAAGGTTACAGGTAAACCTACGAGGCAAGGCTAGGCCTAAGGTCCAAATGAGAAGGTTTAGTCATTTTAAGAATGAAATAAGATTTATAACGTATTGAATTATATAAATTAAATGAATATATGTGTATTAAATCTATGTGGATTCAAGGAACTCAAAAATTGGGTCTCAAATTGAAATGTTGTAGGCAAACCTATATACCAATAGTATGCCTAGTACTGAAATGAAGAGTTGCTTCTACTTTTCACAAGAGGTGGACATTATAAATTCATAGATCATGACTTTGGGGTCCATAAAAAGTTTTTAAATATTTTAAATTAAAATTAAAACCATGATAAGGCCATTTTTTGGCTTAAAATCAACTCAGGTCTATTGAAACAAAGGAGACAAGCTCGATATACCATCTTTAGAAGCTCACATGTCCCATGAGGATTTGCATGGAGACCAAATAAGTGTAGGGAAGCTAGGATGGGTCTTAAAAAAAAAATTATGTAATTTTTTTGAAAATATAATTTTAGGTTTTTATAAAAAAATCTTAAGGGTGAAAATAATTTTACAACCCTACTAAACCCTTGCTAAGGACTAGTCTTAGGAAATGGAGTTGGAATTACCAATCAATGGACCAGTTTGATCAATAAACATATTGTAAATTTGGGAGGAGACACCCAAGATCCTTTCCATGCTATCTACTTGTATGGACTTGCATGGATGGAGGCCAAAATAAGCTTTTTCTCATTATTTTATGTGTTTTTTAGGTTATAAGAAGAGTTAGGAGATGAAACAAGGTTTGATGGAAATATTGAGACCTTTAATAACTCTGAATATTAATTTCATGTATCTAAACAACTCCTAAGTGTCTAAAATAGGTCCTTTAACTTATCTAGTCAAAACTGACCTATTGCACAAGCTAGTGAGAGGGGTGAAAAGATTCACTTAAACTAATTTTAAGGCTTGCATAATGATTCCAAGGCCATGTAGGGACTTGAAAATTTTCATTCACTCCCTCTCATGGATTTTCATGGAAAATTGAAGGATTTTTGGAGGCCAAGTGTGAAGAATGCATGGAAGGGTAGTTTTATGGATAATAGATGATGATGGCTCACTTTTGGAGGTTTTCAGAGGACCAAGAATGAAAAAAATACATGGAGAGGAATGATTAATAGAATACCATTCCATTAAAATCATTTAGAATACTAATAATTAACTATAGGATGTTAAAATAGGCCCAATCATGAAGGCAATTTTCCTATGCAAAGGAAGAAGTTTCTTGCCACTTTTCTTCAAGTTTGTGACTTGGATTGACACTTGTTACTCCTATCCTTACATGGTTAAACCCATATCCTCTTCTCATGCATGGATAAATTATTTTATCAGATTGAAAAGTGTCCTTAAGACCCTTTAACTTCTTTTTCTCTCTCTCTCTCTCACACACACAAACTCTATAAAAGTTGGCCATTTTGGCATTATATTTTATGCTCCACCTAAGTATGGAAAAGCCCTAATCATTTTTATACATTTTTATCAATAAAATGACTAATATTTACATCTTAATGATTGTTTACAAGTGTGTTATACATGGATGATGAATCTTTCTTTGTGAAGACTATGGATTCCTAATATGTGGTCTCATTCTTTTACCTTGTTTATAGCTAGAAAACATATTTTTGTAGGGCATGTGAAGTGTTTTATGAGATGTCAAATGCTGAGTGAGTTAGGATTTTCATTAGTTCCATTCAATGCCTCTTGTTTAATCCTACTAGCTTTGCACATCCATTCATGACCTCACAATGTAACAATGATGTGAGAAGATGAAGATTGAAGGAGTGTAAGTTTGGTTTGTATTTTGGTATTAAGTGTTAGATGAAATTAGTTGGAAGTCATAAAATTGATTTTTTATATCACCTCCTCAGTTTAGATTTTATTTTAGTTATCTCTCACCCTTTTCACCCCCGAAAGTAGTAGTAGTAGTAGTAGTAGTAGTAGTAGTAGTAGTAGTAGTAGTAGTAGTAGTAGTAGTAGTAGTAGTAGTAGTAGTAGTAGTCGTCAAGTGGTACATCAAAGGATCTAGCCCTATCTAGAGACTTACCTCATTCCTTAGGCTACCCACAAGCCTAGAGGTTATTCCATTAATTCACATGGATGAGGAGAGTTTTACATCTCCTCAAAGGGTGAAAATCTAAGTGAAATTTTTTTAAGCATGCCCAGTGGGACTCTTATTCCAAGAGTTAGAGGATTTTTGGTATTGTCCTTTAACACATCAGCATTTGGAGTCATCTTTTCAAGTATTAATGGTGACTCTAAAGAGATATCTATTGGTCAAGCATCCCATGTTTTCCTTTGAATATTGATGGTAAAATGTTTATTTATGTTATTTTTTTAAATGAATATTCATGGTTGACCTTGGATTTGAGTTTTGTCCTATATAAGTTGGTGAAACATATCCATCTTATCCCATTAATTATCAATATGGATAAGTTATTAATCAAGCTTGA
This sequence comes from Torreya grandis, assembly GCA_037957365.1. Lineage (NCBI taxonomy): Eukaryota > Viridiplantae > Streptophyta > Pinopsida > Cupressales > Taxaceae > Torreya > Torreya grandis. The sequence continues at coordinate 6,439 of JARHVA010001968.1, read as the reverse complement.
TGTGATAATTATCAGTCCCAATATGATCATATTCATCCCTATCATGAGTTGTATCATTCCTATAACAAGCATTCACAATGTCTTATTCTTAGTCAACCTAATCCTTTCTCCAATAAACCCATTTCCACCTTTAAACAAGCAATTATAGGCTATGAAAGTTATATGTTTGAGCTTAATACTTGAAGGGATGTGGTCAAAATATTCCTAATAATTCCATATATCAAGTGATAAATTCATTAGAGTTAGTCAAGAAAGAGTGGTCACCTATGGAGAGAGCCAATTGGCAAAGGCTCACAAGTGAGATGCTTGATGTGAGTGGTTTAGTCTCTTCCTTAGAGGATGGACTAGAATTTCTTGAAAGGCAGCCTCACCAAACCTATCAACCTTTGTACCCATTTCCCGAAGTTCCATATCAGCCCTACATGGTTCCCAATCATAAACCCAATCAAGCCTATCAAGTTCATCTTCTCCCTAATTATTTGGAGAAGATTATTGAAATAAAAAGTCTTGTGTTTGAGGATAATCTTGATAGGTATATTGAGTTAGCTGACATGCATATGCAATAGTCTATGTTAGAAGTAAAAGAAGTGGAGTTCAAGCCTACTATTCCCTCTCACATACCATCCCCACAACCTAAAAAATATAATACTAATTCTAATGTCCTAAGTTGGAATAGAATAATTTAATCATGGGGAAAAAAGAAGGAGAAAATTCTTGTTTAAGAATGTGAAATTGATAAGACATCTAATCCTAACATCCTAAGTTGGGGAAAGATAGTAGATTAATGGGGTAAGAAATAAGATGGGAGAATTGTCCAAGAGTGTGAAGTGGAAAATGGAGTTAATAATTTATAATTCCATCCCACCCTTCCTTAATAAGCTTCCTCTATTCGATGGCATCCTTTATGTGATCCTTATCCCCATGATGATTCCCATCAACTTCAAGAGAAGCTTTTCCAAGAGAACCTAGCCAAGTAAATAGAGGAATTAGAAGTAAAAATGAGATTGCTAAGTCAAGGTGAGATGGAAGGTTTAGGCCCAAAAGAAGATCCTATGCCTAAACACACCCCATCTCTCCTTCCTTAAGAGCTTCCAAAAAGATCTTACATTACATTCTCAATATGACCTTGAGCTCTATATTCCACCTCCACCAGATAATTCCTATTGCCACAATCTTATTACCCTTTGCCTTAATGGAACTATGGTGTGGGAACCAAAGCAAGATCAACTAGTTGATAAAGAAAGAGAACTCTTGATTGAAGAAAACTTACCTCCTTGGCAGCCTCATTGGGATAGATCACTTGATTTAAAGAAGCCTAGTATTGGAATCCCCATGAAGAAGGTTAAATATATTGAATATTTCAAAAATAAAAATCAGATTGTAGTAGCCGATACACAACTTGAGAGCCCTCAATAGGTCCTAAATATTGAAGAAGTGGTGGGTCCTTGTGTTGAATCTCTTTGCTTGGTTGATGATGAGGAATGTTTTATTTGTGTTGAAGAACCTATCTTGAGAGAGGAAAATAAAGAGGAACATGATCAATTCATGGATAATAAATAATACCTAATGAGAGTTTATGATGAATAAATCACCATAGGAACTCCCTTTGGTGAATAAAAAGACTATTCACAAGATTTTTCCACCAAATTTGGTGAGGAAGAAATTATCATTGATTCTTTCTCACTTTACAAGATACCATGGATGGACTAGGAGAGGTTATGAATCAGAATTTTGATGACTTGTTTGAAATCATTGGAGCAAGCTATATTCCTCTTCAAGGAGGCTATCAGCTGGTCAAAGATGGAGAAGGTAGCATTGGTACATAAGTATATATGTAAATGGAAAACATCCTTTCAAATATACCTTTCCAAGAAGCATATGAATTTTATGATGACATGTTTGAAGTAATAAATATGGGATATCATCCTCTCAATTAGTTGGGAGAAACACATCAGATCTTGAGAGATGGATCAAGCTCTTATTGGTCTCAATCTTCTAAAGAAAATGAAACCAATCCTCTTGGAGACATGCCTACTAAAGATATGCAAGTTAAACATGAGATGAAGAGTGGATAGAAGTATGAAGTGTGATAACATGTTTGAGAGGAATATGTATTAATTAGAGACCTATTTGAGGATGATCTATTTGAGATCAAATCAAGTGAAGTGCCAAGGAAAAGATCTGGTCCACAAAGAACTCAATCCAAAGAGAAGCATGCTTGGCACTTTGTTTCATCTCACCATGAAAATGATTAAGGAAGTTTCACTTTTGATCCTAGAAAGGAGGTATATCTAGTTTCTATTTGTGCATAATTGGTTGTTTCCTAATTATTCTAAGTGCTTATGCACATGTGTGTGTTGTGTGTGTTTGCTTTCTTTGTTGTGTGTGTTTGTTTCTTTGTGTGGTTGAGGTAGTCTTATTTATCTTGTTTTGATCAAAAAATTTGAGTTAATGGTCAAAGTGTCTTATTTTTCTTAGTACTTAGATGAATTCACAAGCCCAATGGACTAATAGGGTTATTGGTCTAGTTAGTATAGCAGGCATACTACCCTTATGAGTCACCAATTTGTTGACCAATTTTGACTTTTAGGTCAAAATAGGCACCCCTAGTAAAAAAATTGATTTTTAGACGTATAAGGGGATATTATATCATTTCATGAGATATTTCATAGGTAATTTGATGTCATTCAATGTTTTATTAGCATTGTTTACTTATTGTGTTAGTCCACTTATCATTTTAAGTCATTTTAAGGGTTAAAAATGGTACATTTAATTCTTTGTATGGGTTTCTTGTAAAATGTGAAAGTGTCCAAGAGTTGTATCATGTTCCATGTGTCCTAAGAGGTCTATATTAATTGTCACTAACTTAAAATTGTCAATTTACTTAGAAAAAGGTAGTTTTATTGAAGAAAGGAGTGGGTTTGTCACTTGTACAACCTCTTTAAGAAGTGTGACACTTGGAAAACATGTAAATGTGACTCTTCACCTCTCCCATGATAAATACGCTTTTTTTAATCTAAAACTAAAATTTCTTGATCAAAACCATTCCATCTCTATTTCATCCTTCTTGGCATAAATAAATGACTTGAAGTTTCCATTTGGTATGGACAACAAAAAGGGTTTCAAGAAGAACACTCTAGGGATGTTTTTGTACACTTAAATATCTTTAAATCCATATAATTGTTTTTATAAATGGTCAATTTTGCTTCATGAACCATCCACTTGAAGTAGACTGTACAAATTTACTAGAAGTTTATTGTACCCTTCACGTTTTCTTCCATTATGGACAAATCTGTACAAAAAACTTGATCATATTTAATCTAGAGGATGTGGGAAATTTATTCTTACACCTCATTCTTGGTTTAAAGTTTGAAGCTATTTTTATCAGCTAATAAACTTCAAATTGTAGACTTGTCTCTTTTAAGTGAAATGGGCAAGTTTCTTCCAATTGCTAGGGTCTCGAGATTATTAATGGATCCAAAAGGTTGTGTTATATTATTTTTCATGTTTAAAAGTATCCTTGACTTCCCCTTTTCACCTTTAATCCTCTTTCTCTAAGAAATATTCATGGTTTACATGCATGGACACAATTCACTTAGTGTGCCATTGGAGTATGCATATGTAGGTGGTTGCAAAGGTGATTTCCATGCTAAAAGGAATGTTTTAGGATTGTCTCAATTTTACCTTGCTTTTAATAATTCTTAAGGAAGTTTGGGAATAAGTTTAAGATAATCATGAGGTATTTTGGTTCAACTTTTCCAAATTTTCCGCACTCATTGTCCACTTCTAGCTCCATACACACCTACAAGGCTTTTTCCAATGTCATGTTGAAGGGAGGAAGCTTGAATTAGGATTAAAATTTTTAACCTTGATAAATTACATCAGGACATTTTATGGAAACATAGGAATGATCATAAGTCTACCCACTTCTCATATATACAATAAATCTACACTTACTACCTGAATTTATTAATGACCACCTACAGGTGGTATCTCAAGACTATGAATGCTTCTCTACATGAGATTTGAGACATGTTAAAGGTATTTAAAAACTATAATATTTTAAGGATTCATGATACACTAATATGAGTCACTTATAGGGAAATAAGAATTTTGAAATCATGTTTTAAGGTAGATGATTGAGTTCAAGGCACACGGTCCCTAAAATGGCCAAACAAAGATCATATGGCTTATTATGAACATTTTAAAGCATGCTCTAAAGGTATTCCAAGATATTAATATAAGTAAATCCTATTAAATCTATAATTTAGAGGAATTAAACAAAAATTGGGTTTCAAAAAGTGTTGGAAAGATAGAGTTTTGGAGTTTCAAAGTTGTTTCTAATCACACTAAAACCCTATAGTCACCTCTACAAGTTGGAAAGCTTGAATGGCTATTGACATCTCAAGAGAAAAAAACATACTTTTATAATGAATGGAGTAGTTTAATTATTTTATTAGAATAAAATATGTGTAAATGATCATCAAGAGGATATTCATTATATATTTTTTTCCTAGACTTTCTCAGTTCGTACTAGGCCTATGAGCACCTACAATAAGTAGAGTAGTACAAGCAATGAGTTAACATAGGAGTTAGATGTTATCTAGGAATTTAAAATTATATAAAAGTATGGAAATTTGTTTTAAAACCTTAGGGTTTATAATAAATCCTTAAAAATTCATGATAAACCTCAAAAATTCTCATGATAACCTACAATAGGCTCCTAAAGGCAAGGAAATAGTCAGGGTCTCATACACAGTCTTGAATGTGAGAGGTATGGAAGGTCAACACGTGAAATGAATATAGGAATAACTCTATTTTAACCTACACAAGGAAATTTAATATTTTATATTGGATAAAAATAGATCCCTAAACATAAACCTAGGATCCAAAATGTGATTTACACCTACATGCAAGGTCTAAATAGAAGCACAATTAGTCTGTCATGCACACCCAGTTGGGTAAGATGGATTTAAAGTTATAAGTATGAATTTTGGAATTATTTTAAGCATATTAAACATATAAATGATATTAAAAACCATAATTATAAACTCTTATATCATAAAATCCCTATTCAAGTTCATCCCATAGTCTACATGGCTGAACATTGTACATAGTCTAGACCATACATAATAAAGAGAGTATTTTTATTAGGTCTATGCCTATGCAAGATGAAAATAGATACAATAAATTTTGAATCATCTTAGAAGATATTAATATTTAATAAAAAATTAATAAATCCTAATCCATGCAAATGGCATAAATAGGTTCCTTTTTAGGCCAAACACAATTAGGCATGGTAACACAGTCCTGACTAGGCAATGTATGAGGAGTATGTGAAGAGATAAGGTGATGAACAGGTATATAATGAATTAATTAAAATCATAAATTTATCTAAAATATTTTTTAAATGTAAATAAGTAAAATAAGGAACCCTCACTTAAGGCCAATTTACTCCATGAGAAGGAAACCCTGTATTTAGTCTACCATGTAAGGTCTGACTTGAGTTTTGGTAAGTTGAAGTGGAAGATGGTGTCAAAAATGGATAAATTATTTCATATAACATGCTAATGTGTTTAATAATCCCATTTAATTGAATTTTTTCCTACAAAAATTTGGAAAGTACCCCTTATTTTGTCTTAGATAAGGGGTACTTTCCCCATTCACAAGCCCTATAGTTGTGAGGTTTGGAAGAAAAATATTGAAGGAAAGGTTGGTTGGACACCATTAAAAGATCTTTATAGTTATAAATCATCCATATAAATATGATAAACACCTCAAATATAAATTTAACCTAATAGAGTGTCCCATACACCAAGGTTTATAGGTAAACCTACTAGGCAAGGCTAGCTTAAGGGTCCAAATGAGAAGGTTTAGTCACTTTAAGCTTGAAATAAGTTTTATAAACTCATGAATTATATAAATGATATAGATATATGTGTATTAAATATATGTGGATGTAAGGAAGTCAAAAAGGTGGTCTAAAATTGAAATGTTTAAGCAGACCTATATACCAACAATATGCCTAGTAGTCAAATGAAGAGTTGCTTCTACTTTTCACAAGAGGTGGAAATTATAATTTATTGGAGAATGATTTTGGGGTCCATACAAAGTTTTTAAATATTTTAGAGTTAAATTAAAACCTTGAGAAGGCCATTTTTTAGTTTAGAATCAACTTAGGTATATTGAAAAAAAGGAGACAAGCTCGATAGGCCATCTTTAAAAGCTCACATATCCCATTAGGATATGTATGGAGACAAATTAGGGATCTTAAAAATAAATTTTTTGTATTTTTTTCAACTCTAATGTTAGGTTTTTATGAAAAAAGCTTAAGGGTGAAGACATGCGTAAAACCCTACTAAACCCTTGCTAAGGACTAGTCTTGGAAAATGAAGTTGGAAATACCACCAAATGGAATATTTTTATTAGAAAACATATT